>QLTV01001697.1:47663-94156 GCA_003457575.1 Thermophis baileyi | reverse complement strand
TTGCAACAGAATACCTTATTCCACAAGACTTGAAATTTTGGGCTTAGACAACTTAGAACTACGTCGCCTTAGAACCGATCTAAATGTAGTTCATAAAATTATCTGCCACAATGTCCTACCTGTCAATGACTACTTCAGCTTCAACCACAACAATACACGAGCACACAATAGATACAAACTTAATGTAAACCACTCCAAACTCGACTGCAGAAAATATGACTTCAGCAACAGAGTGATCAATGCCTAGAATTCACTACCTGACTCTGTAGTTTCTTCCCCAACCCCACAACACTTTAACCTTAGACTGTCTACTGTCGACCTCACACCATTCCTAAGAGGTCTGTAAGGGGCGTGCATGAGCGCACCAGAGTGCCTACAGTACCTGTCATACTGTCCTATTGTCATCATATATCTGTATTCACTTTGATTATGTTTATATTTATACCTATACCTGCTTTCTTTACTGCAATATATATGCTTGACAATAAATAAAAAATAAATAAAAATAAATAAATAAATAAAAATCTCTGGTTTTCTGTTTTAATGTTGTAAATTCTGTTATGGAACCTATTGAAGGCCTCAAAGCATTTATAAAGTGATTTAAATAAAAATTAAAAAATATATTGGATTATTACCAGCCCACCTTGCTAAAATAGAGGTAAGGATGTTCATAAAAGTATCATTCTCTGTCCCATGTATCTTACCTATTTTCATTTTATTGCTCTTCAACTGAAACACTCAACTAATGCTTAGGGAATGTGCTGTCCATAACTATTTCCCTTGGTGCTCCTTTGACTTTTCTGAGTTTTAAAAACACTTTTTAATTTTATTTTATTTTTAAAGAAAAAGTTGGCAGCCTACATAGCAAATGCTTTGGCATCGTCTTTATTTCCAATAATGCCCCTAAGTGTCCAGTGATTCCTGAAAGTGTTCTTAGAACATTAAAAACATTATATGGCTGCATCCCAGGGTTGGGTGGTTTGGAAGTCTGCTCATCTGCCTAGAAAAAGAATAAAGATGAGCAGGAAAAAAAAGCAGTCCCCTGTAGAAAGAGAAGGATGTAGTGAGAACAGCAGACAGCCTATTTTGCACGACGGCCATTTTGTTAATGAACAAGCTCCTGTAAGAGCCTTTTCCCAGCTCTCTGGTAGTTGTAAACAACGGCCAGCTACCATTTAATTTCCAATGAATTTGATGGGGATGTAGAGTGACAAAACTTTGCCCAGCAATAAAACACTTTTTTTACTTGAGGAAGGTATTTTTTGAAGGACACCACTGGAAAGTAAGTTGACTCTGTCTCTAAAGTGGATGAACTTTCTTTGGAAAAACCAGTACAGCATATACTACAGGTTCAAGTATTATTTCTTTGCTGGAATAACAAAATTTCACATTTGCTTCAGAAGAAAAATTTCCCATGATGGAACTACTGTTATCCAAAGTTCTAGGACGACATCATGTTTTAGAGAAAACAAAGCCCTCTAGAAACAGATTTTCAGAAGGAAATATTTCAGTCTTCTCCACATTACTTAGTAAGAAGACAGTAGTGTTGATTGCTACATATTGCAATCTCTACCGAAGCTGCTCAGTATGCAAACAACACATATTTAAAATGTGAAATGTCTGGCATAACTATAAAATGAAGCACATTTCTATCAATTCCATAAATTGACTCATCAAGTTGTGACTCTGAATCACAGCACAAGTGTACCTTATGCGAAAGCACAGCTTGTTCCAAGTCTCTTTCAGCACATGCAATTTCTTCCTTCTAGAAAGCCTAACAAAAATGTATTTTGTAGGGCAAATTACACACAGGCTGATGTATTGAAGTTTGGATTTATTTTGATAGTGAAAGGGAGCTTCAAGGAATTGTTATTTTGAGTATAGAAGCAGTGAGAATTGGATTTGTTTTGATGGTGAAAGGGAGGGTAAAGGAATTGTTATTTTGAGTATAGAAGCAGTGAGAAGGGGGGGGGGGGCAATTGCTAGAGTCCAGTTGAAATTAGAGGCTTTTACAGGTACATATTCCTTTAAAAAATTAGATAATCAATACAAGATCTCCAACCAGCTTCCTTCATTTGTTCCTGAACCTTCAGTTTACCAGACAGTAAATAACAAAGCTGGATGACTGCTAAAGTAGGCTGCCTGCCTGACAACCTAAGGATATTTTTATTGTTCATTTGCTTTAGCAAATCTGTAAACAGAAACATAGATGTTATCAACCAACGTGCTCAGCAACCCCTTTTGTAAATCTTTAGTGAAGATATTAAATAAACAGTGACTTAATAAAGTTCCCTCTAACAGGCAAAGCCAAATTACTGCACTTGAAGGCTGTGTGAAAACATATATTTTAGAACTATTTATAATTCAAGCCAACAGTCATTTTTCCTCTTTGTGAACTATTTGCATAAATTTGCACACACGCACACATAAGCCACAAACCATGTTTTCTTCTATGTTCCAGTCAGTTCAAAGGGATTAAAAAAATATAGAAGAATGCCATGCTGCACCCCAAGTTGCTTCTGTCCCATGGTACTTCCAGGTTTTTTTTTCCTGAACCAACTACAGAAATTCTGGTCCAGATTACAGTGGCTGGCAAGAGGTCCAGACTGATCTATGGTCACCGCAAAACCTGTTTCTCTTCCTTCTTGCCTTTCATATCCAAACAAATCAAACCAGCCTCACTAACTAGCTCCTTTGTGGACCAGTTTACCAATGCCTCTTTTAAAAAAAAAAAGATTGTTCCCTCCTCACTAGTCCACCCATGTGCCTTTCTATTGTTTCCCCAGATGTTTGCACAGATGGAAGCCTTCACACACACTCCCCTTACCATGTTATCTCTTTTGACACTAACGCAGACTGCTTTATTTTCTTTTTTCCCCTTATGCTACCGTTATACTCTGATGCTACACTGATCAAAGCAATAGCAAACTGGTTGTTCTTTTGTTCTTTTCTTCCTCTGTAGTTTCACAGAAACTTTGCAGCAAAGAATGATAGTTCAGCTTTATAGAAACAAACTTCCTGTGTTGCAACTTGCAGATGTTTAAAAGAAATTAAGAAAGTTTTGCAAGTATTGAAGGCAGAGGGTGGGAAAGCTAGAGGAACAGGCTTCACCCAGTCTAAGCAGAATCTGAAAAGCTGTCCAGGGAGGATAGAAAGGTGGAAAAGTGGCAGATGAGAGTCTAGAGTTGTGGATATTTTATTGACTTAATGGACTGACATGGATCGACTTCTAAGATTATAAAAATAACAGGAACTAATGACCATGAGAAAATATAGAAAGCCAGCAGCAGCCCAGGATAAAATGACCAAGTGTGGAGGGGAAGGTCCTGCCATACTCTGCAGCCAATCAGAGCTGGAGCTGCTGCTAGAATGGAATGAAGCACTGAAGATCATCGACTTTGAAGGGCACAGAAGTTTTGAATCCAAGTTAGAAAGCATAAGCATTGGCTAAGAGTGGGCAGAAGGTGCTGTCACCCATCACCCATTCCTGCATTCAGGAAGTGATGAGTGGCCTATACTGGCAATGGACCAGGAAGAATGTATGGATCTCTGTTTCATGTCATTCCAACTATTCTTATTTTTCATTATCACACTGAAGGATGTGCACACTACTGTTCCCTGTAGACAACATAATGTTTAGATGGGTAGTTATTTCATGGATTAGCCCATGTCAGGCACAAAACATCAGATCCACAAGGGTTCAATTAAACTGCTTTAGTGCTAAAGCCTATGCACAGGAATTTTCCCAAATAAAGATTGACACCTGGTTAGAGTTAGATGAAGGCCAATAGGACTCAAGGGGGTTATGTCCTCTTGTGGTTATGTAATGATTCTAGGCTGATCCCCCTTTTCACTCCACCCCCAGGTCCTGTTACTCCTTCTCCTACATCCCATAGGCTTTAGGTCTACTGGACTAGTGGTACAGTGATATATGAATGTATATCATGGTGGTTTTCATATTGTGCCAATGCCATAAGGTTCCTATGTGAACATGGTATCTGGAGTAGCCAGCATTAGGTAATCAGTTCTTTAAAGCTAGTACACATAATCCCTATGAGAAAGAATGGATTTGTAGGTCCTTTCACATAGAGATTGGATATTATGCATATGACAGAACATATATAATCTATTGCTTTACATTATTTTTACTCACAGTGTGTTTTGAGTTATTCTAGCAATCAAATATTTCTGAATTTCTTGAAAAGACAGAGGCTTGTGAAGGTCAATCCATAATTTCCTCAGTTTAGTTTCTCCCACCACACCAACAAATTCTTTGACCCTAGCTGCAGATAATGGCTAGTCTTCATTAACTAAAATGCATAGAAAAATTATATAGTTTTTCATTTAGATTGCTTTAGATAAGGGGCAGGGGGGAATGATGATTACAGGGGATATGTATGAAGCTTCCCCCATTTTCTGAGATCCTGTACATATAGGATATGATGTGGTTTCAACTTCCTTCTGTAACCCCTAAAGACACCATCCTTTAGAAGCTATACAAATATTCATGCATTTATTATTTTAGCTTCAACTGATCATGTCCACACATTTGAATTAAAATATATATTTCCTAGTAAATGGTTACAATTTGAGCATTCTGCTCATTGGAATGTCCTGGAAGAATTGATTTCCTCCTCTGTAAAAGAAATATACAAGCCAGCTGCCTAGACACAAAAATTATGAGTCAAAAAGCTTTAGCTGATTAATATTAAAACAGCTGATTCAACTCCTCAAGACCAGAATTTATAGAATATGTAACACTCATTTTCTTCCAAAGTCTGGTATACATTGAGTGTAATTATAGTTTATCTGTTTTCATAACTGTGGCCCAGCTGCAATTCCACACAAGTTTATAAGAGAAACATTTGGGAGAAGTCATATGTGTCAGTCTTTATAAATTGCTAGAATACACTGACCTCTAGCAATCTACTACCTAGTAGATTTGCTAAAATCATTTTTGGAAACTTACATATTTAAATCAGTGGTGGGTTTCAAAAATTTTTACTACCGGTTCTGTGGGTGTGGCTTGGTGGGTGTGGTGTGGCTTGGTGGGTGTGGCTTAGTGGGCGTGGCAGGGGAAGGATACTGTAAAATCTCCATTCCCATCCCACTCCAGGGGAAGGATACTGCAAAATCTCCATTCCCTCCCCACTCCAGGGGAAGGTTACTGCAAAATCCCCATTTCCTCCCGATCAGCTGGGACTCGGGAGGCAGAGAATAGATGGGGGCAGGGCCAGTCGGAGATGGTATTTACCAGTTCTCCAAACTACTCAATATTTCCGCTACCAGTTCTCCAAACTACTCAAAATTTCCGCTACCGGTTCTCCAGAACTGGTCAGAACCTGCTGAAACCCACCTCTGATTTAAATCACTAATCTAGTAACTAGTAAAGGAATTATCTTGATGTGCTTTTATTCTGCCAATTCCATTAATTTCAGCAGTCAAAGATTCAATTTATTTTGATTTTTTATTGATGATGGTGGTGACTCTTAAACACATAAATAGACTTTCTAAAAGATCATCTGTCTCCCACCTGACCCTTCAGATCTTCCAGTGGTGTACCCATCCCAGCTACAATTGAGTCTATCCACCTCCCTACTAGTCATCCTCTTTTCTTTTATCTTCTACCTTTCCCAGCATTATAGACTTCTTTAAAAAAAACCTAGGTCTTCATATATTATGTGTAAAATTTGATGATTTGAACCTGATCATTTGTGCCTTGAGTTGAAATTCTGATTCATTTCTTGTATGATCCATTTGTTGTTTTTCTGATTATCCTTGCTATTCCCAAAACTCTTTTGAGAAAGTATGCAAACTTGCCTCATTGTTGTGCCAACTTACAGCCGTTCTATTTGCCATTTCCTCTATAGTCCTACCCTGTGTATAGTTTTTGCATGAGGACAATGAGATGTCCTGGGGTCTCATTTTCCTAAGCATATCACACACTTTGACATGGTTGACACTAATGAAAGCCTTTCCATAAGCAGTAACATACTCTTTTTGGTGTTCTTCTTCAGTATACATCCACAGTAATGTTTGAGGGGTCCTTGGTGCTCTCTGAGCTTGGATGTTTTCTTGCAGATGTTTCATTACCCAAACTAGGTAACATCATCAGTGCTACTGATTATCAACAGCACTGATGATGTTACCTAGTTTGGGTAATTAAACATCTGCAAAAAAAACAACCAAGCTCAGAGAGCACCAAGGACCCTTCATTTCAACCCTGAGCTACAGATATTCTCCTTTATTGGTACAGTAATGTTTCTTATTCTTTGATCTTTTCTAAAACTATTTTGAATATCTGGCATCTCCGTTTTCAGGCAAAGCTTTAATCCGCATTGGATGATCCTAAGCATTATTTAACTAGCATCTTTACAGATGTTGTAATACCGCTTCTTCTCTCTGGAACTTCTTCAGGAATGTTTCTGAAATTTTTTCATTATTTTGAAGAGCTTGGTGTGTATTAATACTGGCTCTTTTAAATTTCTCCCATTTTTTGGAATTATGAATTTTCATAGAGTTTTCAACCTGCCTGGACATATTTCTTCTTCAGGATTTCAAACCAATGCATCTGGCTTACCTTCCTTCAGAGGACATCAAAATCTGCTTTTCTGAAATCAGTTCCTCCTCCAAGGATAACATGATATAATCACCTTCACTTCTTTAATCAATTCTTCACTGTTGGCAGGACCAGCTCTTACAGTATGTATAGCGTAACTGGCTAGGGAATTCTGGGAGTTGAAGTCTACATATCTTCAAACTGTCAAAGTTGAGAAACACTATAATAACTTATTGTGCTCAGGTCCGAACAAAATGGAAGAACCTACTTTGGTTCAAAATATATTGGGCTCTTGCATGGTGCTTTTTTAAAAAAATCAAACAGCACTTTCCAAATAACATTTTTTTCCCAGATCGTGGCCCTTATTTTAATGTAGTGAATACTTTTTTATGATAAGATGAAAAAGATCTTTCAGTCAAACTTGAGTACAAATCTTATAAATACCAGATATAAACCATACATAGAATGAAGTTTGGACCAATTTGAAGCACACATCACAAAAAATAAATAAAGGAGGAAATGAAGCATAGAGGTTGATTTATCATTTTCCAAAAGTGTTATTGCTATACATGGATCATATTTTCATATAGTAGCATCTACCCACCAGCTCTAAACATCAAATGCCATGATCAAGATTATGTAGGACATCTTTAGAATTCATTGTTTCTTTAAAAGAGAGAGCCAGTGTAAATATTGTGCCATTGTAAATTTAACAGTTATTGAGACAATGCCAGATGCAGATTTATCCTAGAAGATTTTATGTTTGTTGCAGAAGCGCCTCTCATAAAAATGGCAATAAATATGCTAATGTTAATGTCTTTTTAGTTTAGTTTCATATTTTATCAATGTATAAAACAAAGATTAAATGTATATGGATATTGTATTTCTGGGCATTGCTTTCAAGAGTGATATGATAAGGGGACTATCAAGATTAATATTTCAATAAAGAGGGTGCAACTATTTTTCATTTGGAATTTGGCAGGCCTGAATCTCAGCCTCAAGGTGATATGATCAATTAATGGAATTAATGGAATTGGCACCTTTACTTTCATCTTATCTGTGTAATATTAATGTGTATTGGTAGCCTGCTTCTTTAGGAATGGCTCTGTGCCCTCAGGCATTTCATTAAAATAGGGGAAAGTGACCTAAGGTAAATTCAACATATCCTGCAATTTTAACAACAGTAGGGAAGTAGTTTGTCACAGTCATCTTCTAGGAAGACTTACTTATCCCCTAGTGCATCCCACATCTTTTAGATTTCCTGGTAATCTATCGTTTCAGCTCCTTTGTGGCCCTGTAAAGTATTACCAATAAAAAAGAATATTTGTAGCTCAGGATTGAAAGAAAGGGTCCTTGGTGCCCTCTGAGCTTGGTTGCCCCAAAGGTGCTTTTCAAAAGGCAACTGGACTTTTGGGTTTTTTTCCTTTGAAAACATTTCACTTCTCATCCAAGAAGCTTCTTCAGTTCTGAAGAAGAATTCTTAGAACTGAAGAAGCTTCTTGGATGAGAAGCAAAATGTTTTGAAAAGCACCTTTGGGACAACCATGACCTGGATGACTGAGAATTTCCATAGACACTCTGAGCTTGGTTATTTTCTTGCAGACATTTCATTACCCAAACTACTGTAGGTAACATCATCATCAGTGCTAGCAAGAAAACAACCAAGCTCAGAGAGCACCAAGGACCCCTGCAAAATGTATTCTGAAGAGAGCAAAGGTTAGAGTTTGATGGATAAACAAAACAGATGTAGGTATTACTGTTTGTTACAAATCATGCAAATCAAAGTGTCTCTAGGTAATCACTGATTTCGACTTTCAAAGAAATGGAAACGTATGAACAGAAACTCTGCCTGTGAAGTGCTTCCCTGTGATTATGAAATTACCTCAAATCTAAATGTGGATGAGACACTGACAGGGATTTTGAAAATACTTTTGCTTAGGAAACTGACTTGAAAATGCCATAAAGAGTTCCAGCATTACCGCCTTCAGTAAATTCCATATTGTTAAATCTCTTGCCTCTGTGGATCCTAGACTACAAGTCTAGGTCCACAACCATAAAGCTTTCTTTCCAGGGTAGAAAACATTTGTAGCTACCTGAGTAGCTTCTAAAATGTTATTTTTCAAATGACTTTCTAAAAATCAGTTTGCTACATTAACTTGTGATTATGCACAATCAAGTGATTAGATATGCTCTTATTCATGTGCAAAACCCCGTGTAAAATTTCCATGTGTAATTTCCCTTTAAACACAAAAATCAGTTCCACCTTGCCAACTAATGCCTCAAAATGAAATTGCAACAATACCACCTGATTTGTCTAAGCAAATAAGAATGGCTGGCAGAAGCAAACTTGGTTTTTTTAATTTGAACTTTGAAGGGAAGACAAAACAGCATCCTTCAAATAAAATAACCAAAGTGGAATGTACATCTGATTATATTTAAAGAGGGAAGGCAGAAAATCAGAGAAACTGCAAATTCACTAGTCAAGGGAGTACAGTTCATTGTGTTTGCATATTCTGGATTCTCATGCAAATATATGTCAGAACTGATGTTGACAACCAAATGGTTAAGAAAAAGGTTATGTCATAACCCTGGTTCTACCCCTGTTTGTGCCTAGTTCCAAGGTGATTTCCCCCCCCCCCCAACGTCATTCTCAGCTTCTGCCAGTTGAGTCTACTTTCCCTTTTCTGTGCTGTGAGTTCAATAGCAGCAGTTTGGAACTGAGAGAGAGGCATATACAGTGGATTAAGGTCAGAATCTCGTGGATACAATGCACTGTCTTCAATTAATAGAGGTGAGAAGGAATGCCTCATTCTCTTGAGGATGAGGAGAACAGTACATGGTTGCTTGCCATCACCACCTTCAAGTTGGACAGTCTCCTCTATGTGCTTTGGGAATTGACTGGCAGTTGTATTGGGTAGTTCATTGACTCCAGAGGTAGTGAATGAACTTTGATTTTGAGTTGTGCTTTAGCTGCTCAAGCAGCACAGTTTGTACTTGGCTCTGTGTCTATGGTTGGACGAGGAAGAGTCACCTTTGCAGAGCATTCCTTAAGAGAATTTGAGTGGCTGTTTACCTATGTAGCAGTGATAACAGCAGCAGTGTCCTGTGCTATCTTCAGAGGCATGGATAGCCAGCATCAGAAGCAAGTGTTTTCAAGGAAAGAGAAGGATAGTTATTTGCTGGGTGTTACTTCTCTTCTGGATGGGATTATACCACGTGATTCATTAGTTTGGGTGCAGTATAAACTTCTGTTGGTCCATTGGGTTGCAAACATTTGCAGGATTAAGGGGGTAATTCAGCACATTATTTCTGGAGCTTGTCTCTTTGTGTATATTGTTCAGAACTTATTCTTTATCTCTTGAAATACTACTGGGAAAATGGCAAATGGAAAATGATACCACTGAGTTTGTAGTTGTTGCAAAAAAACAGATATTCTTAGGGTTTGTGTACCAGATAAAGCATGGGGACGCGGTGGCTCAGTGGCTAAGATGCTGAGCTTGTTGATCAGAAGGTTGGCAGTTCAGCAGTTCAAATCCCTAGAGCCGTGTAATGGGGTGAGTTCCCATTACTTGTCCCAGCTTCTGCCAATCTAGCAGTTCGAAAGCACGTAAAAAATGCAAGTAGAAAAATAGGGACCACTTTGGTGGGAAGGTAACAGCGCTCCGTGCACCTTTGGCGTTGAGTCATGCTGGCCACATGACCACGGAGACATCTTCGGACAGCACTGGCTTTTCAGCTTAGAAATGGAGATGAGCACCGCCCCCTAGAGCCTGAAACGACTAGCACGCATGTGCGGGGGAATCTTTACCTTTACCTTACTAGATAAAGCAAGCAGCATAATCCTCTGCAAGACTTTGCATGTCCATCTTGTTAGGATAGAACAATCCATTTGTTGATTTTTTGTTCTACTGCCATCATATCTTACAGTATTCTCCTTGATTACTCAGGAGTAGCTCTTCAGGAGGGATACAAGGAGGTACAATAAATAGGGAACAACTGTGAACGCTAAGCAAAGCTAACATTGGATATTTCCCTAATTATACTAGGCTAAGAGTGAGAGCTAAAGACAATTAAGGCTATGTATAAACTACTTTTGGACCAATAGGCATATTTTGAATATTGAGAGAACGTAATGACCATTCTGTTATAACCACAATGATTGCTATGGATTGGAGCTTACCCCTGTTCATGAAATGATTGCCAAGGTGGTTGAATTGAATAATAAAAAACTTTTCAATAGGAGGCAATTTGGTTAGGTTGCTTCTCTAACCACAATAATGGGGTGCAGTCCCCTTTTACTTTACTTTCTAAACCTGCATAGAGACATTGTTGGAATGATTATGTTAAAGGACTTCTGGTACCCCATATTATCTCTTCTACTTTTAAGTTAATATAATGTTTTTAAAAGACAGGTCAGGAAATCTAGAAGGAGTCTTCTCAAAGGTGCTTTTCTAAAAGGCAACCGATCTTCCTTGTTTATTTCTTTGAAAATGTTTCATTTCTCATCCAAGAAGCTTCTTCAGTTCTAACTTATTGGTGAGGAATTCTTCTTTTCAATAAAAAAAACCCCAAGAAAGTCCAGTTGCCTTTTGGAAAAGCACCTTTGGGACAACCAGGACCTGGATAATTGAGAATCTCCATAGACACAGAAGGAATCTTCTTCATTTACAGTTGTTCCTAGGAACATTATATTGCCTATATCTGACCAAGCAACATTGAAGCGAGTGAGATGAAGCATTATAACAATAAAGTAGAAGCAATTAAGATTACAACTCATACGCAGAACCTAGCTCAATTCAAAACAAGATGTTAGAATGCTGAAACTCATAAACAATAATTATATATTGATGGTATTGGCATCATTTAATAACAGACTGAAAAAACTGTGGTACAGCATTGTAACTTCACCTGCTGTTCTTTAAATTGACCCAACCACACATTAAAAAATATTTAAATAAATAAATAAATAAAATTATATAGTAAGATATTTTGAAGAAAAGAGTAGACACCAATCTATTACAAGGAACTTTCATTACTGAGATGTACCAGGAGAAAAGCCTGGATGTATTAGCTAATACTGACAAGGAAATGACATCTTATATTTGCTAGTGGAGTCCTTTAATTCATCTTGTCCCTCCATATTTGCACTGAATCTGCTTCAGAAAAGGGCATTTATTAATCTTAGATGTTGCCTACACCAGCATATTTTGCTTTTGACATTAAAAAGTACTTTTGAATCCTGCAACATCAGTGTTCTTCTTTGCACATTAGTCACTCAGTAATTAATTACTTTCATTATTCTTTCACTTTATACCTATTTTTATCAAGCAATTTGCATATTTTTAACAGATGCTTCTGAGAAGTGAAATATTTTAGCATTACATCCTTAGATGTATCATGCAGAGTTCCAGTTTGCAATGGCATCAAATCATGGCATAGAAAAATCTACATCAGAAAGTTTAATAGGATTTCGAAAATTAGAGAGATTCTACTCTAATTTACTATTTTATTAATATTACATGTAATGAATTTTCTTTCTGGCCCTATGAGTCCTCCAGTGAGTTTTAACACTTTAATTCTACTAGTAACTTGATCAGTAGTAAGGTTTTGCTTTATATTTTTAAGGAAAGATGACTATTACAACAGTCAGGATTCATTAGTGAAGAACATTGCATACTTGGTGAAAAGACACCAGAGTTTGTACACATAGAAATAAAACTCCAATGCCTCCATTTTCTAGTTCCTTCCCATCTCTTTTCTTTATTTTTAAAAATCTAGATAATGTCTGTGTAGATAATCAGAAAGCATTTTGCTGTCATAGCTACAGCCTCTGGAAGAGTACTCATGCTGAATGTTAAATACACAGATGTACTCTTGAGAATCACATGCATGTCACAAAGTTACATGCAGATATAATACAAGAATGATGATATGCAAACTAGCCCAGAGAGAAAGCTGAAAATTACCATATGGCAGTTAAAATATCACCAGAAATCATGCAGATATGCCTTTAATTGTACCATGTGCTGCTTATCAATATCTTAAAAACAGCATGGTTGGTAAAAAAAATAAATCTAGTTTTGAATATTTTTTTCCTGTCAAGGTAGTCTTTACATATTCAAATAACCAATATAGGAAAGAGCTTAACAACAGATCCAAAGATCTATATAAAAATAACTTGGAAAGCCTACTTAGATCAATTGCTTGCAGAGATGGAGTTCAGCTGCCAAGCCTTCACTTTTGAGAAAAGCTATTTTACTGAGATACGGTACATCTAAAATGAAAACTTTTAGGGCAGATTCCCCATTTTCCCCATTTTGTGAATGACATCAGCTTCCTCCCTGCTCCAGCCTTTTGCATGTGTACCCCATCTTTGATTGAGTATATTAAGCTCTTCAAGAAGGATGGTCTATAGCAATGTTTCTTAAACTCAGCAACTTTAAGATGTATGGACTTCAACTCACAAAATTCCTCAGTCAGCATGCTGGCTGGTCTATATTATTATTATTATTATTATTATTATTATTATTATTAAGTTTATGTGTGTGGGTGCATTGGGAAGCACAGGGAAAGCAGCATATGCTTCAGTCTGGCTCACTGGATTATTATTATTATTATTATTATTATTATTATTTATTGTATTTCTATGCCGCCCAACTCCCAAGGGACTCTGGGCGGCTTACAACAATATAATTATATATCTTGTTAAGATATAAAAAACTATTAAAAAAACATAATAAAAACATTTTAAAATATTTAAAAACTCATACACACCGTTTCATGGCCAGATCTCGCCAAATTACAGAGGCGAGATCAACGGCCCCAAGCCTGCCACAACAGCCAGGTCTTCACTGCTTTCCGGAAGGCCAGCAGGGTGGGGGTGGTCCGGATCTCAGGAGGTAACTGGTTCCAGAGGGCCGGGGCAGCCACAGAGAAGGCCCTCCCCCGCGGGCCTGCCAGCCGGCACTGTTTAGCTGACGGGACCTGGAGGAGCCCAACCCTGTGGGATCTTACCGGTCGCTGGGAGCTATGTGGTAGAAGGCGGTCTCGAAGATAACCTGGCCCTGAGCCATATAGGGCTTTAAAGGTAATAACCAACACCTTGAATTGTGCCCGGAGACCAATAGGGAGCCAGTGCAGCTCGCGGAGAATTGGTGTAATATATAGTACTTAGTTCCTTTGTAGTAACAGCCCTGGCTCTGATTGGCTGTAGTGCTTGGCATATCCTTACACCTGCAGTGCAGTGGAGGGTTGCTGCCGGTTGGGACCGGTTCTCCTGTACTGGTGGCAGAAATTTGCACCTGCTCGCCGAACCGGCAGTGATGGCCGGCTGTCCACACCGCTGAACTGGTTTTCCGGTCGCCGTGGCTGGCAAAGAACCCTCTGCGCAAGCGCAGAGGGTCATTTCCCCGACGTGACATAGCGATGCGAACTGGTAGGGAAGGTAAGTGGAACCCACCCCTGCTGCAGTGACTGGCCACTGCCCTCAGCAGCTGTTTGTCTTGGGCAGCTGGGTGGATTGATTCTCTGCATTATTTTAATACTCCATCCCATAATCACCCATTATGTTAATGAACTGTCCTCAACTCTAGAAACACATGGTTCATTCAACCTGACATTTCTCCATGAGTATTTCCTGTTGTTCCCTGATCCAAGCCCCCACACGGCTCTGTGCTCCTTTCTCCCAATTCATCTCCGACCTTCTCCTCCCAACTCGCATCTCAGGAGGAGTCCAGGAGCAGATCTATGACAAATCTGGACTGGAATTTCTGAAACTACAGTGAGGAACAGCAAGAGAGAGAAATACCTTAAGCCATAATGTGAAATTATCCTTTGATGCAGTAAAGATGCTTCTTATACCGACCTATCTGCTTCCAGATATTTCCTGCTTTGACCAATGTCTTCTACAATTCTAAAGGAAGTTTGAATAGTTATGCCATCTTTCATCTTTTACTATAATTTATTTTAGTATAAAATACAAGTAGAAATTAAGATCAAAACTGGATAATTCCTTCTCTTTAATTAAAGCACTTAACTTTGCCATCTTTACTTACCTCATCACTTTTTCCAGCCATTCTTCCATTTTGAGAATTGACAGATCTTTCCACTTTTGCACATAGAGGATTCTCACCGCTGTCAACATATATAATAACAAACTTCCAAATTTTTGTTCGAATTCTTTTTTGAATAGGCCTAAAAGGAAAACATCCGGTTTCAATTTTATATTTGTTTTAAAAATCTTCTGAATTAAGACAAAAATCTGACTGCAATATTTCTTTATCACAAGTCCATCACAAGTCTGATATTTTCAAATACTGTAAGATGTTATTGTGTTTGCTGAAATTTTTGGAATACTTTAAATGCAGAGGTAATATTCAGCAATAATGTTAGCTGGATTCCAAGTTTAAGTATCTCGGCAGCATACAGATAGTCCTCGATTTATGATCATTCACTTAGTGACCATTCAAAGTTATGACAGACCAGGGGTGAAATGCTCCCGGTTCGGGCGTGCCTGCCGGTCGTCGGAGAGCCCGTAGCGACGGCAGCGCGAGGCATCGCCCACCCGCCTGGACACCGCCATTTGGGTTCTTTTACCCTCTGTGCATGCGCAGAACGCTTTGCGCATGCACAAAGGGTAAAAGAACCCAAATGTCAGCATCTGGGCGGGTGGGCGACACCTCGCGCTGCCGTCACTACGGGCTCTCCGACGACTGGCAGGCACGCCCAAACCGGGAGCATTTCACCCCTGTGACAGACTTCACCAGGACTACTATTTACAACCCAGATTTGAAGTTCTGACAGTCAGGGGGGAGGGGAACAAGGGTCATGTGATTTCATTTATGGCATTTTTTGCCAGAAAACAATGTCTACTTCCAGTTTCTAGCAAAAACCGCACTTTGTGGACAACGGATTTGTTTGATGACCATGGTGTTCACTTAATGACTGACACAAAAAAGGTTGTAAAATCAGGCATGTTCACATAGTGACCCACATAATGACCAGCATGACTTATGAACATAATTACGGGCTCAATTATGGTTGTAAGTTGAGGACTATCTGTCTTGCTGTCTTTTGCCAGCAGCAACATTTGTTTACCAAAGTATCTACTTACTCACCACACAGTAGAAAGCCAAAAGTTGGCAATATACCAGGCATGTAGTCCTATACCGACCCTTGACATGTAACCCATAACTTGAAGTATTTTTAATCTATAAGGTCCAAATGCAATTATACAGATCTATTGATTTGTTAAATGTGCAAATAGCCCAACCAGCATTACAGAAGCTACTCCCTTAAATTGCAGCAATGAATTTTAGATTATATGAGGCCCATTCTCCTAAAATAGTGCCAAGTGGTTCTTTTTAACTGGGTCTGTGAAATCTGGGCTGCAACAATTCAGATGATAAACAGATGTCAGCAAAGAATGAGAGTTTCTGTGCATCTTTGCTGCCATCTGAGGGTCATTTGGATTTTGAGCATAGATGAACTGTATGCCTAGCTATCCCCAATAAACTAATAATATAAAAATGTGCTTTAGCATTCTCCTCATGTAAATGAACTCCATGCTTAATAAGCATTTTTCTAACAGCTAATTATAAAAAATCAAATTTAAAATGTAATTCAGAATTAGTTTGCATTCACAAATTGATTAAAGTCTAATGAGTAAGAAATCCAACTAATTTGGTCTAATTGTTGTGTCCCTTTGTTACAATGAGTCTTGTTAGTTTCCACTTTTTGCTCAAAATATTTCAGAATACTATATTACATCCTACTACTGTTGGTGTCTAATGATTTATGTTGGTCATTAGTTGATATCTAAAGGCCTAAGTCATTCATGTTGAAGCCTGTTAGCAGCTATATATTCTTCCACATAGGTTTTTTTTTAACCTCAATTAACATATAACATTGTGGAATACTTGGGCCCTGGCCTTGAAACAAATGGATCTAAAAGACCTTTCATCTAAGGAGGCTTTTCAAGGAAATGTCAGGATTCCTCTTTAAACAAGATCATGTGTGGAATTCAAAGAATCATATGGGGAATGTATAAAATAAAGTTTACTTACTGGATGGCTGAAATCAGCTTCTGTGCAAATAGCACAGTGCAGTGTCTAACTTTAAAAAACCTAAGCAACAGGGGAAATGAGGCAAGAAATGTTCTAGAAATACAGTTGTCCTGCTTCTAGTTTCAACACTCACACAAACAGCTATGGAAATTAATTTATTCTAGGCCAAGGAGATAACACAGACAAAGAATGAAAACCAAAGCAGAGTATCTAAACAAAACCTTGCCTGAATGGTTTTGCTTTTAACTAGTGCACACAGAGGAATAGTCAAAATCCAATCCACAGTTCCAAGATCCAGGTCAGAGTTGTCAGACAATTCAGAGATTCCATGAGCAGAATCCACATGAACATCACACAAGAGTCAAAGATCAGATGGTTGATTCCAATGAAAGATCATGGGTTGAGGTTGCCTCTTAAATCAGGCTGCAGTCAGCTGCCTTTAATCAACCTTGCTTGGTAAGGAACCTCATAGAATGTCTCTACTCTGTTCTCCACTCTACTTGATGGGTGTCATGGCTGGGAGGCCTGACATCATTATCATCTAACTGCTCCAGCTGTTCAGGTGGTTCCTGTGTTTGATCAACTTCAGTTGATTCTTGACTGAGGCTGATATTCCACAGGTTTCATCAAATTCAGATTCTGTCTGAGTTCTCAGTCATGATAGCAGCTTATAAATTTCAACGGAATAAAATATTCCTGTAAGGCCAGCATATTACTGTAAACCATTTTGGGAAACAATTGGATGGATAAATCATGTTTTATCTATTTGACAAAAAAAAAAAACCTTTCAGTGAAAGTGTATTTGTGTTATAAAGTCAGCAAAGAACAGTTTGTATATCAACATCTTCACTGTCCTCAACCTTTTGGCTTCCCCAACTTCAGTTAAATATTAGTATGATTTTCAGATTTGGAAACAGGTCCAAACAAAAAAGCCACAGAATTATCGAAAGGTCTGTAACAAACCAAAAAAAAATCTTCAGTTCCTCACAATAATTATGTAACCACAAAACTAACTTCAAACAAAATTCTAAAACCATAATAATTTAATAGATGTGGAAATAAATCTGGACGAGAAACTAGAAAGATAATCTATATCAATCCATGACATAAATATAAAGCAGTAGTCTTATTTTTAATCTCATGTGCCCCATTTTTTTTCAATTTAAATATGAATTGGATCCCTTCAGAAAATCTCATAATGAACAGTAGGTTAAAACATCAAAGCCACAATAATTCAGCCAAAGTCTAAGAAAATGTAGTAATAAAATCCAATAAATAAGCAAACATTTATCAGCAAATGCTGCAGCAAGGGGGAGGGGGTAACTAAATTCTGAATGCCAAAGGCAAATGCACACAAAATTCAATTAGGCTTATTTAACTGTAACTGAGCTCTCCAGAAAATACAAACATTAAGTACAAATAATGACAGCATCCTGATCATCTTGAGTTTGCCAGCATCCTTAATAATACCTTTAAATATTATGGATTGAACACAGTCTTTCTTACACTGTACTTAGAGATAACTAAAATAAGTCCATCTGATATTGGTGATGTCTACATCTGGGTTGAACTTAATTCAACTTAATTCAGATGTTAAACCTCATTCATATAACCTATTATAAGTAGCAAGATTACTCCTGAACAGGAAGGTTATAGTGATACATAAATGTTGTCCACAGTTTATGTAGCAATAGCAATAGCAATAGCACTTAGACTTATACACCGCTTTACAGTGCTTTACAGCCCTCTCTAAGCGGTTCACAGAGTCAGCATATTGCCCCCAACAATCTGGGTCCTCATTTTACCCACCTCGGAAGGATGGAGTCAACCTTGAGCCGGTGAGATTTGAGCTGCCGAACTGCAGCTAGCAGTCAGCTGAAGTAGCCTGCAGTACTGCACTCTAACCACTGCGCCACCTCGGCTCTTATAAACTTATAAACTTATATTCTTACACTGTCATTCTCAGCTGCACTGAGATAATATTCTGAATTGAATAACAAAATAATTTTGCTTGTACTTTTTTAATATGCCTGTAAATAATATATTAATAGTAATTTCATGATATCTATTAATTTTAATCTGATCAAATAATCATTAATCTTATAAATAAAGTGATTGTATTTACTTCATTGACCAAAATAATAGTCATTTCTAGAATTGAAAAGAGAACAGTTGTTATGCTTGTCTGTACCTAACCATAGTGATACCAAAATTACAAAATGCCTATAATGGACTTATGGTACAAGAGCCATTCTTTGGTACTTGGGTTGTAATGTTACATACAAGTAAGCAGTGGGTTGCTCCCGGTTCGGCCCGGTTCTGTGAACCGGTAGCAGCGGCGGTGGGAGGCTTCACCAACCTGCCCGGGACGCTTCTGCGCATGCGCAGAAGCATCGCGCACAAGCACGAGCGAGCGCACGAACTGGTAGCAATGGGTTTTAGAACCCACTACTGATACAAGTCCATAAGCGTAGAGTTTATATGAGAATGATGTGACATTTATTTTATCACTTGCTCTCTCATCCAGGTGCATATGAAGGAGCTGCTGTTCCATCCAGCAGCTTTACAGAAAGTATAGCATGGATTTCCATTCAGACACTGGTTATTGATGTGACTTAATGAAGAATCTATCAACTTCGATGGCCAACTTAGCGGAAGCATGAAAGAGCCCCCAACTAGACGTGCCCCAGGCAACGGTGATGCCACTGTTCATTCCTTTTAACTTGGAAGTGCTTCGGTATGCCCGACACGACTGTAGTAATTGACCATATCTGCAAAAATCTGTCTGTCTGTCTGTCTGTCTGTCTGTCTGTCTGTCTGTCTGTCTGTCTGTCTGTCTGTCTGTCTACCTAAGCACAATCTACTCATAACTACTATCACAGGCTTCTAACATTACAAAGTTCTTTCATCAACTCTATTTATGTATCCAGTCTAATTGTCAGACACTCATGTTTTTCTTATGGTGTTGAATGTTCACAGACTATGCATATATCAGGAATTCAGCCAATGATTGGCTGTGTATGTGTCTGTATGTGTATGTGAGGAGATTAGCTTCCACAGCATTACAATTCTGTAGGTAGGGCACCTGTAGACTACATAAACCTAAGAAAGCCTTCACCATTCTTCTCTCCAACTATATTAGATGTTCAATCCTCAATTTTCCAAATCATAACATTTAGGGTCATAGTAGTTGAGGACTACAAGAATTAAGTTCAATAAATTTGAAAGCCACCAGATTAGAGAAGACTGACTCAACAGTATTTGTTGGCTTATATTATACAACTTTACAAACAAATTATTTGTCGGTTCTGGTTTTTAATGTTGATAATTGTGTAACAAATATCTTAATGTGGCATGATTGTTGGAAGAAAGAAGAAAGAAATATATGATTGATTACTTTATTTACATGTTTTAAATAAAAGAAAAATTCTACTAAAATCTGACTGAGCTAAGGAACATCAAAAGCATACAAATTATCAAACACTAGTAGTAGGATTCCAATGAATAAATGGAAAGAAACAAAGCACAGCAAATTCAAATTACCTGTGAATTTTTGACAACATGATTTGGACAGGCAC
Source organism: Thermophis baileyi (assembly GCA_003457575.1). Lineage (NCBI taxonomy): Eukaryota > Metazoa > Chordata > Lepidosauria > Squamata > Dipsadidae > Thermophis > Thermophis baileyi. Next base: position 73,955 of record QLTV01001697.1, on the reverse strand, counting down.
CAATAATGTCAGTTTTATTGCATTAATAATGAAGCAATTATATACAGGGAACATTTTTATAATAATGCCACTTACCATTTATACCGTGCTATTTAATCTTCAAAGTGCACCATTAACTTAACTAATTAATGGAGCTTTTCTGTATATAAAAGCTCTGATAAATTCTTCTGCATAAAGCTATTAAAGGAATTTAGTAAGCACTCAGTGAAATGCAAAAATGTTTCTTAACTGAAGATGGGCTCTGAAATTAAGAAAAATAAAGGTTAGGAACAGAAGATTAGTTACAGAGAGGTGAAGATTTAGTAGGAATATGTTCTGGCAGAATTGTATTTGTGCATTAGTTTAGTTATCTATGGATACGGAGAGAAAATGCCGCCATGCCATTTAAAATCCCTCTAAAACACTCAGTAGGCACACAAAAATACGTATATGACAGTTTCTGAACAATAATGTTTTCTGACATTCAGCCTTGATTTAATGACTAGTGAATAATTTCATATGGATAGAATAATGTATATGTTAAATTTGGGGGAAAAATGATGAAAAATCTGTACAAGTTTTGGATTAACTTCTCAGACTTTGTTCAATACTCACCATGCCTATCCATCCAATATATTACTTACATATCACCAGAAGGTGTGTTAAGGACCAGGGAGACAACACTCAGGTGATCATCTGTTATGGTACAAACTTTAACTAGAGGCTAAGTATTTTGGACTATAGGCACAGCATTTATTTATTTAATAAAATGTACAGATCATCAGCATATAATGTCCATTTGATATTTGTATGCCAGTTACTAGCAAAAATCTTCACGTTCTTACAGTAAATAAGTCATCTTCCTTATCAGTAATATAATCCATCTTCAATAATTAAATCAGCATGTGCACATGGGTCAGCGAACCATCCAAGTTCCTATTCCAATTTTCAATATCATTCATTGATCTGATTAAAATTTGCATTTTAATTTGAAAACATAGGTTGGTTTAGTTGGAATATTTGAACTGAAAAATGGGCCAAAGCCCACTGATCTTCTGAATAAAATCAAAGGCGCACGATTCAATTTGACATATAAAATCAATGCAATAACTTGATTTAAACATTTGATATAAATTTGATTTGATTACAGCCATAAAAATCTGATCATGGTATAGCAACAACAGAATCCAAAACACTTTTTGCTATCATCCATTTATCTAGAGTTTGAAGTCCACATGTAATATTATTACCGGTATTTATTATTATTATTATTATTTATTTGAATTTATTGGCCACCCAGCTCCAATGGAGTCTATCATCAAGTCACCTTCAGGCTGAATTTTTGCTCAGCCCTACATATATAAGTTCAAATATGCATGGCAAAGGCTGGTTTAAGCTTGCAACTGCATAATGATCTAGAGAGTAAAGAGGATCTTGACAAAGATATGTGTGATCCATTACTAGATCAATAAGGCAAAAACATGGCTTAAGCCCAAGTCATATAGAAGGCATGCAAAAACATCTTACATGGACACTTCCCTAATTCACAGGAATATAAGAGAAAATAAACTTTAATCTGAATATTTTTATTGTTTTTATTGTTTTAAAATATTTTAGCATTTTTAAATGCAATGTATTTTTTAATTGTAAACCACCCAGAGTCATTGACTGAGATAAGCAGCTATAGAAATGAATGAATGAATGAATGAATGAAGCAAACATGATGCTACCTAGTTTGGATAATGAAAAATCTGCAAGAAAAGAACCAAGCTCAGAGAGAACCAAGGACCCCTAATTTCAGCCCTGAGTTACAAATATTCTCCTTTATTAACTGAAGCACAGACTTGCAAGACACTGTTATACTAATCTTAATTTAGCCGTAAAATGGAACTGATATCTTGGTCTGGTCTACATCATGGGGCTGGCAGTTTTAAAGTAGGAAGGACCTTAAGTATGTAGAAGTATTTCTTCTGTAAATCATTCTCATTGGAGGAAAATGTAAATTTTATATTATGGTTAACTGTACCCCACTGAGAGTGTATCAGGGGTTAAATTCAGCAGGTTCTGACAGGTTCTGGAGAACCGGTAGCAGAAATTTTGAGTAGTTCGGAGAACAGGCAAATACCACCTCTGGCTGGCCCCAGAGTGGGGTGGGAATAGAGATTTTGCAATATCCTTCCCCCAGGAGTGGGGTGGGAATGGAGATTTTGCAGTATCCTTCTTCTGGGAATGGAGATTTTGCAGTATCCTTCCCCTGCCATGCCCACCAAGCCACACCACGCCCACCAAGCCACGCCCACAGAACCGGTAGTAAAAAAAATTGGATTTCACCACTGGAGTGCATTATGAATTAAAGTTTTGTTTGTTTTTTGTTTGTTTGCTTATAATCAGTGGTAAAATAATTAGAAAAAATATATAAAAGAAGTAATATGATAGTGTCTTTCATGAACATTTATTGTGGGAATATAATATACAAAACAATGTATAGATTTAGTACTAAATAAGTGAAATATTTTGAAACATTTCTCACTCTTCATAGTTTTGTTTATTATGTAGAAAGTGCCAGCCTTTAAAAATATTTATTTTTCAGATAGATTTATTTTCACTCATTAATTTGTTCTAATTTTATTTTAGAACATTGTGTTGGTATGGCGTAATGCAATAAAAAATCTAATATGGCTTGAGCTGGCAACTTTTTTAGAAATGTTGCAGAACATAAAATAATTATGGTTATTGTTCTTTCTTAATTACAATGATAATTATCTCTGAAAAGATTTAAAATGTATAAATTAAAAAGCAATAACATTACCACCATGCAGCTAAAACAGCATACTTACGTCGATAATACAAGTTCAATGTAGACAATATATAAAATGTTTATCAAAGATACAAATAACATATATAGGCAGTCCCCAACTTACAACCATTCATTTAGTTCAAAATTACAAAGGCACTAAAAAAAATGACATGACTGTTTTACATACTTAGGACCATTGCAGTATCCCCAGAGTCACGTGATCAAAATTCGGACACTTGCCAGCTGACATGTATTTATGATGGTTGCAGTGTCCTGGGCTCATGTTATTCCCTTTTGCGACTTTCTGACAAGCAAAGTCAATGGAGAAGCCAGATTCACTTAACAACCGTGTTACTAACAACTGCAGCAATTCACTCAATAGCTATATCAAGAAAGGTCGTAAAATGGGGCAAAACTCACTTAGCAAATATCTTGTTTAGCCATGAAAATTTTGGGCTCAATTGTGGTTGAGGACTACCTGTTTTATGATCACATTTTGTGATTCTTATGTATTTCAAATAAAAGGGGACTAAATCCTAATAAATGATTCCTAAATCTATTTATTTCTGTTGAATACTTTCTCTTTCTTCAATTTTAGAAATGTGAGTTTGTGGTACCCAATGTTCTTTTTTAAAAAAAAAATGAGTAAATGCATTTGAAATAGATAGACAAAATAATAATCTCTGCATTTTATTACATAAAATATTTTTTCTAGAAACTAGAATAAAAGAAAAAGGAAGACCATCTCTGCTAGTGAAAGAATGATTTGATATAAGTATGGAGTAATTATATCACTTCTCTGAACTGATGTTATCCAGTTGTGGTCAACTGCAACTCACACAACTTCATTAGCACAATTAGCTAAACAGAAAAAATCAAGATATCTAAGAAGTATAAGACTCTAGCTAGTTGGATTTCATATAGTTGGGCAGAATCTGGAATTTTCAATTTGAATTAGGGCAATCAATTTTCATGTCATTTTCTATTTTTGCTGGAAATCAGGTGGCATATAAATTTAATAAATTATTATAACTGTTGGAGGAAGATTATATCTGTTAGAGCAGAGGTATCCAATAACAAAAGCAGCATGGTGCCACTTGTGGCACAAGATATGTTTCTTTTCTGTGTCTGTATGTACGCGCGCATGTGTATATGCACAATTGCATGTATACATAAAATACATGCAATTCACATACAACATTGCATCCCAACCACCTGGTACTGTTTTATGCTAGTAAGCCAGTTTTAGAACAATTCTGAAAAAAACTACACAAAAAGAGAATGAAGGTTCACAAAACGCAATGACTGAATTCCCATATTAACCTCAGCCAGAATGAAATCAATGAATCTAATCTCAAAGTCAGTGGATGGAGTGTATCTTGTAGCCAACCATCTATGTAAAATGGAATTAATTACTCCATGAGATATCACTTTGCCCATCCAAATGTTTGGCATGAAACACACTATGTGATATTAATTAGCCCCAGCTTTGGGTAAGAAGATAGGAAATTGCATTCTGCAGAGACAGATCATTGATCCATCTTCTCTGGTACTGTCAATGTAGACACCTTCACTATGTCAGTGCTTTGCAGCAGCGCAATGGCTGGTCTGGAGAAGGGAGTTGATATATTTCTGGCTCTGCCTTCTTTAAAAAAAAAACAACCCTGAATCAAAGCTTGTTTTTTTTTTTTTTGTTCCATATGAGCTCTGCAGTGCTCATAGGTTGGTTGCTTTCTCACTGGTCTAACTTTGGCCAACTCCTGCTTCCTGGATCTTGGATTCAAAGTAATAATTTACCCCTCCAGCCCTCAGGGAGACAGGGCTTAGAACGTATCTCCCTTTCCTAGCCATCAGCAACATGCAACCGTACTCCAGAGCAGTGTTTCTCAATCTTGGCAACTTTAAGACAAATGGATTTCAACTTCCTGAATTTCCCAGCTGGGGAATTCTAGAAGTTGAAGTTCACTGGTCTTATAATTGCCGGAGTTGAAAAACACTGTTTAAGAGGACTACAGGTAGTCTTTGACTTATAACCACAATTGAGACCAAAAATTTCATTGTTGAGCAAGACAGTTGTTAAATGGGTTTTGCCCCATTTTACAATCTTTCTTGACACATTTGTTAAGTGAGTCGCTGTAGTTGTTAGTAACACAGTTGTTAAGTGAATCTGACTTTCCCATTGACTTTGTTAGTCAGAAGGTTGCAAAAAGGTGATCACATGACCCTGGGACACTGCAACCATCATAAATACATGCCAGTTGCCAAGCATCTCAATTTTGATCACGTGACCATGTGACTGCTGCAATGGTCGTAAGTGTGAAAAAAGTCATAACCCACTTTTTTCAGTGCCATTGTAACTTTGAACAGTCACTAAATGAATCGTTGTAAATCAAGGACTACCTCTAAGGAAAATCTATTATTTCATCATCAGGGCTTGCAAGAATTTTTCAAATTAGCAGGAATATTTTTGCAGCTTAGAAGTTTCCTTCCTTCCTTCCTTCCTTCCTTCCTTCCTTCCTTCCTTCCTTCCTTCCTTCCTTCCTTCCTTCCTTCCTTCTTAACATGATATAAGTACAAACAGTTCACTTTTCATCAAGGAACTCAGGGACAAGATGGTGCTTAGATAACATTTTTTTCTCCCTGAAGTCCTGGGAAGGAAAAGTTTCCAGCTGACTTGTGAAGGTTAGGAAAAAAAGAAAGGTATGCAGACGAGGTTGTAAGGGTTTTTGCAGCAGATTTTTAACTCTTGGGTTGTTCTTATGAATAGGGACGTGGTGGCTCAGTGGCTAAGACACTGAGCTTGTCGATCGAAAGGTTGGCAGTTCAGCAGTTCGAATCCCTAGTGCCGCATAACGTGAGCTTCTGTTACTTTTCCCAGCTTCTGCCAACCTAGCAGTTCGAAAGCATGTAAAAAATGCAAGTAGAAAAATAGGGACCACCTTTGGTGGGAAGGTAACAGTGTTCCGTGTGCCTTTGGCGTTTAGTCATGCCGGCCACATGACCACGGAGACGTCTTCGGACAGCGCTGGCTCTTCGGCTTTGAAACAGAGATGAGCACCACCCCCTAGAGTCGGGAACAAGTAGCACATATGTGCGAGGGGAACCTTTACCTTTACCTGTTCTTATGAATTGATTAAACATGCCTGTGATCTAATATAGTTATTTGATTATCTTACGCTGATATATGTATGGCATATTTTTTGAATTATTTCTATAAACTCAATAAACAGCAAAAATCCTACTCCAAATTCTAACATCACATTTCATTAAAGTCACAACTTTAACTGTGAGGGAGATCTAGGTTTCCTGGTGGACCACATACTTAAGTAAGTGGCAGCAGTGTGCTGCAGCTGTCAAAAACCAAACAAACAATGCAGTTGTGGGCTGTATCAACAGAGGGATAATATCAATATCATGACAAGTGACAATAGCCTTTTATACTGCACTAGTAAGGCCACATTTGAAATGCTGCATCCAGTTCTGGTCACCACGATACAAAAAAAGATAATGAGACCCTAAAAATTGTGAGGAGAAGAGCAACAAAGATTGTAGAGGGTCTGGCGGCTAAATCGTATGATGAACAGTTGAGGGAGTTAGGTATGTCTAGCTTATCAAAGAGAAGTATTAGGGAGGACATGATAACTGTCTCCCAGAACTTGAGGGGCTGTCACAGAGAAGAGGAATATTCTCCAAAGTACCAGAGAACAGGACAAGAAGTAATGGGTGAAAGCTTGTTAAGAAGAGATCCAACCTAGGAGTGTCAGAAAAATAATTTGGGGTTTCAACTCGAGCTGGGGTTGAAATCCAGACAGCTGTGAAGAAAGGAGATGTATTTATTCCCAAAAGCAAAGAGGTTTGCTTGTGGGAGTAGCTACAGAGAAAATGAGGTACAAAAAGGCTGTTTTATAAGGCCTTGTCCTTGGTGTGGGTCTTGAGAGGTGTGTAGGTGTGTACATGCTAGTGTCACTTGAGGGGTGTGGGCATGTGTAGGTACATGTCATCTGTGAGGTTTATTCTGGTGAACATGCAGTTCCGCTGGGAAACAGTTTTAATCAACTCTTTGTGTTTACAAACATTCTTCTTTGCTGTGTGGATTAAGCCTGGATAATTTATTTAGGGGTTTAAGGAAGTTTGAGTAAAAAAAATTACCCCATTTGCTGTTTTTACTTAATTAACTTAGTTTCAGCTTGACTGTCAATTATCTGGTAGAGATGCTGATTCTCAGTCCATTGTGGATTCTGTTGATGCTTAAGGGAAGATGGAGACAGTGTAAGGAATAAAATATATTTTTATATAAAACTCCCCACAGAAGAAGAAATGTTCGGACGGTGAGAACAATTAATGGGTTAGAATGTCCTCTGATTTCTATGCTGATTTTGTTCTTAAATAAGATTTTTTCCCACATTAGACTCTTTCACAGGTTACTTCACTGAAAGGTCAGCATTCAGAGCAACATGTTTAAGCAGTTCCTGCTGTTCCCATCTGTGCAATGTGAGTTTTCACACAGGCAGGGAATCCTTTCCATGCCAAATCCTAACTATAATCTGAGCTTCGAAATCTAAGGAATCCTATGTGCATTCAGATATCCAGCAGACCAGCGGTGGGTTGCTCCCGGTTCGGCCCGGTTCTTAGAACCTGTAGCGGCGGCGGCGGGAGGCTCTGCCCACCCGCCCGGGACGCTTCTGCGCATGCGAACCGGTAGCAACGGGTTTTAGAACCCACTACTGCAGCAGACCATGTCAGTTGTGTATCTAAAGTTTGGATGACTCAAAAAAGATCAGGAGCACAGCTAAAGGTTTCTCTTCTGACTATGTTTTGTAACTTCATAATCATTCCAGGTTAATCCTAAATGGGTATATAAATTTGGAGACTACTGTAAAAATGTTTTAGACTGTGGAGAGATTATGTACTGTACTACTTCAGAGACTATTATTTGTGCATGTTTCTAAGTGTTTTATTTTTAAACACCAAATGTCCCTGAAGATAAAATATACCTCTTTTTCAGCTTCCAGCCTTTGGAGAAATTTTAATTTGGGGTGCATCCAAAAATATCTGAAAAAATATAGTCCACTCTATTATTTGGGAATTCTGCCATTCACTCTGCTGTCACTTAGAGGTTTTATTCAGTTGTGCTCAGAAATAGCCATATACATTCACTCACTGTATTTCTCCCATTGCTTCCTATTTTTAATAGCAATAGAATAGTTGTTTTTAGTTTCTATCATTTCAATCCCAGCCTTGAGTAATGTTAATTAGGGCACAAGTGATTTTATATTTTGACAGCTAAAAAAGTTGGTTTGGGTGCACACCTATGTCCTTGTTGTTTCTTTTGTCACTGCTTGGTGACTCAGCACTTGCTGACTCACAGATTCATACATGAATCGACTGCTACAGAATACAGTACTGAAGAAACCCATAAAGTAGAATGAAAAATTCATCCTTGGGTTTGAGTGATGATGGCAACATTATTATTCTTGGCAAAACAAGAAACAATGGATGCCTTAAACATTTAGTATTTGCTTGAAAATCAAAATGGGAAAAGAGAACCAAAAATTCCAGTTTCCCTCTTCCCCAATTCCTGTTGCATCATTTTGTCAATAATGGTAGAAATGTTTCTCACAGCTATGCTAGACCATTAGGAAAGTTACACTTGGTTTTTCTGAATTACTGCTGATGCCATTTTCAAGAGCTGTGGAATTAGTATGCTTATTTAAAATAATTCTGTATTTTCTCTGAATAAAAAAATCTTAGTTCCATTATTTCCACGTTCTCTTGCTTTTATTTATTATCCTTTCTCTTTTCATACTTAAAAACACAAAATAGTTCCATACAGAGGTGGGTTCCTCCCGGTTCGGACCGGTTCGCCCAAACTGGTAGTGACCCGCTAGTGACGTCATGATGGCATCACGGATCCTGTTCGGTTGGTGCCGGTCCGTGGGCACTGCCATCTTTTTTTGGGGGAAAAAAAATTTGAATTTTTTTTTTCTTCTGCGCATGCGCAGAAGCCGAGTTTCCGGCACTGCGCATGCGTCGCCATCTTGTTTTTTGTGGGTTTTTTATATTATTTTTTTGCACTGCGCATGCGTGCATGCCCACGAGGCATGCACGCACCCACGAGGCACAGCCACGTGGCGTGGGAGGAAGCGAACCGGCAGCGAGGTAAGTTAGAACCCACCCCTGGTTCCATAGGATTTTCATTCATGTTTTTTCACCTAGTATACCCAAGAAGAATCACCTGAAAACATAACTACCGGTATTCATAAGCAAAAGTAACCACACCAACGTTAAGAACTTAAGATGCTAAGTGGAAGATGGTCATTCTTTTCAGCTGTTAACCAAGTCATGACTGATCCAACTCAGGTGTATTTATTTAAACAGTTATCAGAGGTAAGATGTTACTTCCTCAAAAACATTATCAGGGAGAAAAAAATATTGACTGTTTTACTATTACTTTCTCAGTGATAATGTACAAAACACTGCCAATATCAAAATTATATATACAAATGCTAGTATATGGGAAAAGTACAGACTATAATTATGTTGCCATAGAAAATAAATATAGAAATCTTCCATTTATGTTAATGCCACTAGGATACATTATTAGATAAATGTGCAATAACTGCTTGTTAAAAAAAAACTTTTTTCCCTCGGTTTCTAGTGCTACATAATGGATGCTGTTCTTTCTAAACACACACATACAAACTCATTTCATCTAGCACACCTAAATATTATTTATTTCTTATTACTTGTAGCCCTTCCCCATACACATCTGTTATTTAGGAGTAGCAAGCATGAATGGCAAACAGGCATTTGTCTAGATTTCATCACACAGTGTATTTATTTATTATATTTTTCCTGCCTTTTTACTTTATAACAGGGTTATCAAACTCGCAGCCCTCAGGCCGGATGTGTCACGCACTGGCCACGCCCATGCCTGGTTTAGCAAAGGGAGGGAAAGTTGCAATACATCATGTGACGACACAAGTTTGACAGCCCTGCTTTATAAGTAACTTAAGGCGGAGAACTTACATAATACTCCTCCTTCCTCCTGTTTTCCTCACAACAACCCCCTGAGGTAATTTCGGCTGGGAGAGAGTGACTGGCCCAAACTCATCCAGCTGACTTTCATGCCTAAGATGAAACTAGAACTCACAGTCTCCTGGTTTCTAGTCAGCACCTTAACCACTAGGCCAAATTGTCCGAATCATCTCTGATTTCCATTGGTCACTGATTTGTCACCTTTCGGCTATATTAATGCCAATATGGTTTTGTCTCTAACCTCTGGGACTAACCTTTATAAAGTTTCTCTCCAGGTCAACCATATGACCTTTTGCATATCTATATTAGCATATTTCCTCATAAGTGCACATGTAATATATTGCTAGTGGATTAACTATAATAGAAATTTTAATTACAAAGGACTTTTACTTAAATCCCTGAAAAATCTAGCAAAAAAGTAATTGAAATACATTAAAATGTAATGCATTTTACAAAGTAATTCATGGTTTGTTTGAAACATGATTTTAATAGCTTATGAATCATGCCAATCATTCTTAACACACGTTAAAACCCATCAGCTTAATTCCTTTAAATTGTCAGGACAATGTGGCATTGTCAGTAGACTGTGCCATGTTGTTTATTCCTGCACTACAGACAAAATTTTACTGTATTTACTGTACACACAACATATACTGATATGAGAGATAAGGGATAAGCAGAAGCACAAGAGATAAGTAATTATGGCTTTACAAAAAATAAATAATATATATACATATACTGATATGAGCGATAGATAAGTATACGCATAAGCGATAAGTAATTATGGCTTTACATAAATCAAAAGCTGGAGGCATGATGCATAGCAGCTTAAAGCAGAAGAAATATTTATTTCTGAAGACACAGAACTACTCAACATCTCCTCCTTGTGACAAATTATAAGGTTTCAGAGAAATTTCAGAATATCAGAAAGATATATTAGCCTTTATCAGTTTATGAATGTTAGCAAAACTCTGGTCCTTTATATTTCCTGCCAAGATTTTGTACCCAGTCACTCTACTCCTATAAATAGCCTATTGGAAAATTCCTGTCCCCAACAGTTTTAGACATCAAGCCTACTGTAGATATACAAGAACAAAAATACAGAGAATTTAGAGAAGGGGAAGATACATTTTTGCAATATAGGTCTTATTTTTTTTTTGCACATATCAGCTATCCAGTACAATCAGTAAGCAGTTCATATATTGGAGGAGATAAGGGCAAAGCGTGTGCACGTAGTTTCTCAATGACATTTCAAAAATATCAAAGTGAAAAATGAGGAAAACCACAGCTCTGTATTTCCATCATGTTTATTGAGGGTCAAACTGGTTGTAGCTTTAGGATTTCCATATCTAGGCAACTTTTCCTCCCAGTTTTTGAAAGAGCAACTGGTGAATTGCTTGTGTATTTGGTTAAATGTTCTCGTTCTCTGTCAGAAATAGTAGAGGAAAATATGAGCTCTATAAGCTTTGTTTTTATCACAGAAGCCTTTGTACTTTGTCATTAGGCATTTATTTCTGCTATATTGCAAAATCTGTAAGTTTCTTGTATGCTATGCACCATGATGCCTTAATACTGTTGTCTATCTTCATAAAAGCTATTAAGAAATATGAGAAAATCATTAGCAATAGCACTTAGAAATATATATTGCCCCATAGTCCTTTGCAGCTCTCTCTAAGCAGTTACAAAGTCAGCATATTGCCCCCAACAATCTGGGTGCAACCTCGGAAGGATGGAAGGCTGAATCAACCTTGAGCTGGTCAGGATCGAATTCAAGACTGTGGGCAGAGCTTGCCTGCAATACTGCATTCTAACCACTGCACCACCAAGGCTCCACTAATTACCACTGATAGATTCTCTCTCTTCTGTTGTATCTCTTCAATGAATTATTGACTCTTCGTTCATCCCATTTGTGCTGATAGACTAAAGGGATATTTTAGCTTGGATTAAGAGCTGTCTCTTTAAGAGATTGCACTCTGGGTAATGTAGTCCATGACATGTGACCACATCTGTGTGTTCTTATTGGTCATCAAGCTATACCTCCGCTGCTGGGTAATTGTGCCATGCAGACCAGCGGTCATTTTAAGTCTAACAAAGGAACCAGGCGGCAGCCGTTAGATGGGGAAAGATGAATCTCTTTTCACCTACGTGTAATGGGACAGATTATGAATATGCTGATGAACCTCATCTTGAATATGTAAGTCTATGATATGAGGATGCCAGATAATAAACGTAATCTGCATGATTTCCCCATTGCTGAGAAAAGCGACCCTACGCTTAGACCAGAACACCATTTACTAGCAAGACCAACTCTTTTGGCACATACATGTACAATACGTTTCTAATTAATTCAGAGCAAGGATAGTTGGTTGGTTACTAAAGGATAATACTGTTAAAACGTTCTGCTTCTAATCCAAATAAATGAAGCTGATGTTGAATAAGTATGAATATATTATATATAATATATTATAAGCTTAAGCATGAGTTAGCAGAGTGCTGCAGCTGCCAAAAAAAGCCAACACAGTCCTAGGCTGCATACATAGAGTGATAGCATCAACAACCTAGGAAGTGATAGTACTGCTCTCCACTGCACTAGTGGGGTCACATTTGGAATACTCCGTCCATTTCTGGTGACCATAGTACAAAAAAGATAATGCGCCCTAGAAAGAGTGCAGAGGAGAGCAACAAAATGCTAAAGGGTCTGGAGCAGGGGTGGGTTCTAACTTACCTTGCTGCTGGTTCGCTTCCTCCCGCGCCATGCCAAAAAATAAAAAAAATTCCCCCCCAAAAAAGCCGAAAACAAGAAGGTGACGCATGTGCAGTGCCAGAAACTCGGCTTCTGCACATGCGCAGAAGAAAAAATAAATTAAAAAAATGGGTTCTAACTTACCTCGCTGCCGGTTCGCTTCCTCCCGCGCCGCGTGGCCGCGCCACGTGGGCAGTGCCGAAAAATTAAAAAAAATTTAAACAGACAAAAACAAGATGGTGACACATGTGCAGTGCCAGAAACTCGGCTTCTGCGCATGCGCAGAAGAAAAAAAATTAAAAGAAATTCCCCCCAAAAAAATTTTTTCAAAAAAAAAAATAATAATTCCAAAAAAAAAGACCCACAGACCAGCACCGACCATGACGTCACCAGCGGGTCACTACCAGTTTAGGCGAACTGGTCCCAACCGGGAGGAACCCACCTCTGGTCTGGAGGCTAAATCTGAAGTTTAAAGGAACTAGATATGTTTACCTTAACAAAGAAAAAGCTTGGGGGACACATAATAGCGGTCTTCCAAACTAGAAGGACTGTCATAGTGAAGAGGGCATCCATTTATTCTTCATAGCACCAGAGGGCAGGGCAAGAAGCAATGGGTGGAAGCTTGCCAAGGGAGATCCTTGACAGTGAGAATGATTAATGAATGAAACAGCTTGCCTCCTGTAGTTGTGTGTGCTCTATCAGTGGAAGTTTTCAAGAAAAGATTGGATAACCTTGGGAAGGCGATTAGACTAATAGACCTCCAAGGTCCCTTCTAACCATATGACTTTATGAACATAAAAACAAATTAAAAGCAATTAAAACAATACAAAATAAATAAATATATGGTCACTGAGCAGCAGTATTGCCCATGGATGTTAATACAGTCATGAAATTGGGCTCTTCACACATTTGGGGCCCTGTTTTGTGGCTTGGGCACAAAGTCAGGTCTTCAATAACTTACAAAAGGCCAACAGGATTGGGGTTATCCTCAACTCTACAACAGAGAAGGCACATCTCCTGGTACCCACCAGTTAACATAACTTGGCTGATGGGACCCATAAAATGCTTAACCTGCCAGATTAAATTAAATAAGACATTTCAGAGTCTAATCTACATTCTCCCTCCTTCACATCACTTTTCCACTTTCCATTTTTCTGGCTACCTACAGCACATTTTACAGTTTTACAATGCTCTGTGAAACTGAATCAGCCAAATGTTAAAATTCTGAAACTTATCATGAGAATGCTCTTCTAGGAAGATAAATTTCAGGGAAACCCATGCCCATTTTGTTCATTATATCCTACAGTTTTTATGTAAGTTAAACTCAACAACATAATTATTAACATAAGCTACTATAAATTCTGTCCAAAGTCACTAAGAGTGCATTCCTATCTATGCCTACAACACCTAGCATTCAGTCCTCCAGCATTCAGTCAGAATTTTCTTCCTAATAAGCATGTTTACTGTCAGTCCTTCGCTTCCATATACCGGTAATTGTCTGTATATAGTTTAGGCCCCATAATCTTGTTCATTTATCTCTTTCTTAAACATTAGTTGCTAAGCAAATTTGTGAATGTCAATTAGTTACACATATAATAGGATGTTTTTAATTATGCTAAGAATATTGCTTTTAAAACAATCAGTACTATAATTAGACATAAAATATGTAACTCTACTTCAAGAAATGAAGTTTTGAAATGACTGACATTCTGCTCAATGAGGCATAATGAAACACAAAACTTGGATATAGAACTGCATCAAAATGTGAAATATTTGCCATCAACAACATTTCTTTTAATGTCTTTACGGTGCTGCAATTCCTATACATAAATATTCAGAAATAAGTTATTTCAATTTAAAGGAGGATATGATGAAAGAAGAGGGAAATAGTGAGAAACATTTTTAATAGCTAAATGTACCTTCAATTAAAATAAGATAATGATGATGATGATGATGATAGCCATATTAATACACTATATTAATATTAATAAATAATGTTAATATAGTTTATACCGGTAGATAACAGGCTAAAAATTTGTAAGCAGATATGGTAGTTTAACAGTTTAAAATTCTTTTGGCCTGTTTCACAAGGAGTGGGAAACCAAATTGTTGTATAATACTATTCAACATTCAACTAGGGAGTAAGTTATGTATATATGTGTTAGGGTTTTTTAAAGACAATTTTGGTTAAAGTCTTTTTTGTTGTTTAATAATTTGACATTTTTGTATTTTAATCTTCTTTGCAAATTAAATTTTTCATAAAAAAATAATAATAGCCAGTAATGTTAGATGATCACTCACTAGATGATCACTCACTATAGAATCTTCCCACTCATGATACTAGTTTGTTTTTTCCAAACATATAGAACTTTCACTGTGTTTTTTCCTCATCCTTCATTCACACACACATGCACATGGATTTTGGAGATTTTTTAACCAATTGATTATGGTTATGCAAACAAGGTAAATTAACACAAATGACAGGCCTTATGTAAATTCAGTTTTAAAAGACATTTTGATTTGAAATATATTTGTTCAAATCATCCAGTAATTCAAACTTTTAATATACACAATTATAAACAATAACTTGATCTAGAGAAGCCTGGAACAACTTACATGGGTGTGATATGGATTTGCAAAGGGTTGGGAGACCACAAAGCAGTGTACTGCCAAAGGATCAAGCAGAAAGTGTGCATCTGCCCTAACAAGTGAATCATGGATGCCTCCCTTAACCATTTTGATGTGGGACAAGTTAGGGGAAAGGATAGCACTCTTTTGGGAAAGTTCTAAGCTCATATATGTACAAAAGTAGCCCAGGTGGGTTGGAAGAACACAGGAAAAAAGAGGGGTACAGGATGAACCAGGAGAGAGATTGTCCCATACTTCTTTCTTCTAGAGAATTCCATGCTGCTTCACCTATCACTCCAATTGTGAGAAGCACTGGACAACTTCTCTCTTATTTTGTCCCATGTCCTGCACTATGCCTATAATCTTTTTCCCAGTTAATTCTTGTTAATTTTGCCCCAGCTCCCCTATATCCCAGATTGATAAGTGTTCAAGGGAATGGCAGTACTGGGAGAAAGTAGCTGTGACCAGCAATATCCAGAGTGCTTGATTATGTGTTGATGTACCCCATTTGAAGGTCTGAAGAACCAGGTCGGGGACAGATCATCCTGAGCAAGGTCTACCTATGTGGTCACTAAAAGTTGGCCCCAACTTGAGGGCGTGAAATCAATCAATCAAATGTTTGTTTTAGTTCTTTGGGATTGTTATAAAGATTCTGAAACAGTAAATCATGTCAGGCTTCGAAATGTAAAGATCTGTAAAAAAAATGGGTTTCCCCCAATGAGGCATTTAAAAAAAAATAGGAGACAGATCATCCTAGGCAAGGTTTATCTATGTGTTCACTAAAAGTTGGCCCCAACTTAAGGACATTAAATCAATCAATAAAATATTTGTTTTAGTACTTTGTTATAAAAAAAATCTGAAACTGTAAATTGTGTCAGGCTTAGAAATGTAAAGATCTGAAAAAATGGGTTGCTCCCAGAAGAATTTTTTTAAAAAAAAGAAAGAAAGAAAATAAGTTAAACTACTTTTACAAACATGGTTTGGAAAATTTGGAGTCAGACAAAAGAAATATTTCTTAATATTTTTACTTTAAGTAATATAGAACAGGGATCCTCAACCCTCTGGTTGCGGCCCAGTACTGGGCTGCAGCTCATTCAGAATTGGGCTGTGGAAGCGACGAGCAAGAGCACGCTCAGCTCCACTTGTGAGAGTGGTGCAAGGGCGCACACACGTAGCTCCATTTGTGCAAGTGGTGGACACGTGCTTGCCTGCCACTCACGCGGAACCATCCCCTCTGCTCTGGCAGTCCACAAAGCCAGAAATGTTGGGGAACGCTGATATAGATCCAATGACATGTTTGGAAATAATCCAAATCAAGCTTACAGATTAAAGGGAATCTTCCATTTTCAGACAGCATTGAAAATGAAAAAGTAATACTGTACAACGAAAGGCACAGATGTAGGAACTTCTGATAATATTTCAGATTCAAGAAGTGAGACAAATTATACAAAATGTTACAGAACAAGATATGTATTTAAATGGAAAGATGCTCAATTCCTTTTAACCCAGCAGTTTTTAGTTCTATTTGTAATGAAAGGAAAACACTCAAAATTGAGTCAATACACCTATAATTATTTGGAGTAAAGCATATTTTTCAGAAACATGCACCAAATGTACTTGTATAAGCAATCAAGATACACATAATACATTTTGTACAGTTAAGAAAATAATATTATATTTATAGAGTTCATTTTGCAGAATTAAGCATCACATATATTTCCCCCAAAACTTTGAATTTTTCTTTAAAAATGAAAAAAAAATCTTTCAATGTTTCTGGATATTTGAAATCTCAATACTTTATTTGCATTTTGAAAGGACAATGATAAAAAAAGATGTGAGATAGGATGAACAGATCCCATTGCCACAGTAACACAATTGATCTTGATCTTTTTCAAAGGTTAACTTGATTGTAAGCAGTAATCAAGGTACCTTGTCATTGACTGAGTTCACACATAATAGCAATAGCAATAACACTTAGACTTATATGCCACTTCACAGCCCTCTCTAAGTGGTTTACAGAGCATATTGCCCCAACAATCTGGTCCTCATTTTACCAACCTTGGAAAGATGGAAGGCTGAGTCAACCTTGAGTTGGTGAGACTCGAACTGCCGAATTGCTGGCAACTGGCAGTCAGCAGAAGTAGCCTGCAGTGCTGCATTTTAACCACTGCACCACCATGGTTCCTGATAATGATAAGCAATTGTTTGTTTTGATTATGTTATTTCGAACAAACCAATAGGGGTTTGTTTATGAATCTTGGCACAAGTCTAAATCAGCATTACCTTTAGACTATTTAATTAAGCTTTTCAGGTAGAACATAGGAAGTATATTATCATAGGTGTCCATGGAGAAGGAGCTAGTGAGGAAATGTATGTAACAGAACAATCATTCCCCCTTACAAACTTGCGTATAGTACTGCTAGGCCACTATAAAACAATACAGCTTACATTATGATGTCACAATGCACATTTTGTCCTTGGAGTAAGGAATGGCTTCCTATGTATGTTCATGGTTATGGGCTATTGTTTATACACAAATTTCTCCTAATATAACTCTGTTTGAGCTATTTGCTTACTAGTTATTACACACAATAATGGATGTTGGTCTCCTGGAATTTAAACACACAGTATTTGTCATACCCTGAGCCAAAAAGTGTTCTTCTTCCCTCCCTCCTCCCTCCCTCCCTCTCTCTCCACCCTGAAATGTAAGAATGTGTGTCTATTCCTGGTTACATCAAGTTAAAATAGTATCAGACAATTGTAGAAATAGGGTGCTATAGGACAGCATTCATCTAATCAAATCACTAATACATTTCTACATTAAGATGTATAAAAATAACTTCCCCATTTGCCTGAACCAGGAAAAAAGAAAATTGACCTAGCCTTTCCTTTAATGGTTTATCTAATTAACAGCCTAATATTTATGTCTGATGATTGTAGTTAATGTACAGTGATCTGTAAAACTTCTTTCTCTCTATATACAACATCTTGGCTTAGATAAATATATGTGAAATTGTCTTTCCAAAAGTTGAGATCTCTATGCCTTGTTTTTTATCAGCTTTTCTATAACTTTTTGGAGGCTAGTTATCTAAGGAACATAGAAGAAATGTATGCCTTATTTTTGAGAGTTTCTCCAATTAATTTCACTGTCTGAGCACACTGGAAGGCAGACAAAGGAATGTAGATGCAGTTTGTCTTCAATCTCTTGTCAGGGATTCCTACTGTTGGAAGAAATGTCCATTTGGATTCAGTTCCAAGTGGGGAGAAAGACACTGGAAACATGGAGGCTGTTTGGAAAGATGGTTTAATGGTGGACAAGACCACATGGTTTGAGGTCCTGGGCAATTGAGCACATGGGTGAGAGAGAGAGAGAGAGATTTATACCCTCTCTTGGGCTTTGAACTTGCTTCCTGTTCCTGTAGCAAGAACATGTATTCTGATTGGTTGTCAGGCTCCCATGGGGCCATGCAGGGGTAACTTTGTAGGCTGTCTTGAGTCCCAGGCTTGGTTGAACCTTGCTGGGTGATGCACTCTTCCCAGGTGCCATGTGGTAAGATGGGTAGAGGGCTAATTCTATTGTCAGGGTTTCCAAGTAACACCCCCAGCGAAAAGAAACTCCAAGGCTTGGAATTCCTCAAAGTTAGATTTTATTAGAGATGTCATATTGGCACATCTGGGAAAACCCGAATCTGAAAGTTTCCAGGTTTTCCCCACCCAAAACAAAGCTCAAGTCCCTGCCCAACACCCACATGTCCATCACATGATCCAATCAGGCATCATCCAAAGCTGGAGATGCCTCCCAGTCACCTCATCACAGCTGCAGGGCAAAGCGGCCTTGACTTTCTGAAAAGAATGTTATTTTGACTATATATCACCCACACTCCATACAATCCCCCCTCCCATTTTCCCACACTAGAAAATGTGGCAGGCCTGAAGGCTCAAAGGTAAAAGATGGCTTCCAGGTCTGACACCTATTATGTCCTGAGGGTGAAGGTCTTTTGTTTTGTAGATAAGCTGGCTCAGCCTTTTGTCTTGTAGATAGGTTGGCACCAGTCAGGGGTGAAATGCTCCTGGTTCGGGCGTGCCTGCCGGTCGTCAGAGAGCCCGTAGAGACGGCAGCGCGAGGCGTCACCCACCCGCCCGGATGCTGCCAATTGGGTTCTTTTACCCTCTGCGCATGCGCAAAGCATTCTGTGCATGCGCAGAGGGTAAAAGAACCCAAATGGCGGCGTCGACCAGCAGGCACGCCCGAACCGGGAGCATTTCACCCCTGGCACCAGTCTTTCTGAGGCTATTAACAAAGGTGTGGGCTGCTATCCAAGAGCATGTTTCTCCTTTTCTCATCCAGGGAGATATAATATTCTGCATTTTTAATATTTCCTAAAATATTTCATTCTTCTAGGAGAAGGGTGGGTGCTAACTTTCTGCGCTACATTTCATTCACTTGATACCACCAAATGTTATTTTCTTGAAGCTCACATCTATTTGTACTTCATTTACCTATATCCTCTTCTAACTCAAATTGTGACTTTTTTTATTTACGGTACTTACTTTAAAATGTTCTATGGCACCATTCAAAACATGGTTTTCCCAAGTTTTTTATAGCTATATAAGTGAATTTGGCTGATAGTTCTTAATAATATTTTGTTTAAAATAGATTAGACTAAACTAAGCCCAGATTGGCACCAGGCTAGATAGCAGGAGACTGTGAGTTCTAGTCCTTCCTTCAGCATGAAAACCATCAGCATGAAAAAGAGCCGAGGTGGCACAGTGGTTAGAGTGCAGTACTGCAGGCTACTTCAGCTGACTGCTAGCTGCAGTTCGGCAGTTCAAAATCTCACTGGCTCAAGGTTGACTCAGCCTTCCATCCTTCCGAGGTGGGTAAAATGAGGACCCAGATTGTTGGGGGCAATATGCTGACTCTGTGAACCGCTTAGAGAGGGCTGTAAAGCACTGTAAAGCGGTATATAAGTCTAAGTGCTATTGCTATTGCTATCTGGCTAACCTTGGGCCAATCATCCCAAAAGTGTTCTTCCAAAAGGGAACTGGACTTTCTTGGGAGGGTTTTCTTGAAAACGTTTCATTTCTCATCCAAGAAACTTCTTGAATGAGAAGCGAAATGTTTTCAAGGAAACTTCTTGGATAAGAAGCAAAACATTTTCGAGGGAAAAAATCCAAAAAAGTCCAGTTGCCTTTTGGAAAAGCACCTTTGGGACAACCATGACCTGGATAATTTAGAATCTCTAAGGACACTTGTCACTGCCAGTCA
Source organism: Thermophis baileyi (assembly GCA_003457575.1). Lineage (NCBI taxonomy): Eukaryota > Metazoa > Chordata > Lepidosauria > Squamata > Dipsadidae > Thermophis > Thermophis baileyi. Next base: position 53,501 of record QLTV01001697.1, on the reverse strand, counting down.
CTGTCTCTCAGTCCAACCTGCTTTTTTGATTGTTGTTATGGAGAAAAGAGAAGGAAAGAGTGTTATTTGTAGACTAGCACTGAGGATGTTACCTAGTTTGGGTAATGAAACGTCTGCAAGAAAACAAGCAAGCTCAGAGAGCACCAAGGACTTCTCAAGAGTATTATTTGTCACATTGAGTTACTTATTAAAAACAATAAAGGCAGGAAAAAGTCTAATAATAAATACAAATAAAATAAATTATGACCTATCTGTACCATCCAAGGACTAATTCTATTTCAGTGACATAGAAATTGTTTTTGGGAAAATACTTATTCACCAGATGGCCAGATGCACCTGTAAACAAAAATAGAAACTGTTACAAAGAAAGAAAAAGTTCACTGTACACCAGTGAAAATTGTTATTTGAAAAGCCACTGAGCTTTATTGTGTTGTAAATGTGATTAAACACCGCCAGCTCATGCCAATCAGTTGTTAATGGGTCCATTGTTCATTTTTCAAAGTACTGTTATATAATGCAGGCAGTTATCTGAAGCATCATCAAAGCTATTTACCAGCCATTCATCAACATTAACTCCCATTGTGGAAATACAGGGTGCCTCAGTTTTAGGAGCAGTTGTTAAAACTACACACAAAAGGCAGGAATTGCAAGCTCTGATCAGTTCAGATGTTTGCTCTACACCCTCTTGCTGCTACTGGATTGTGCTCTGGATCTATATAGATGTAATAGCCTGAAAGAACAGAGGAGAGTTATAATAATAACAAAGTGAAAACGGAAGGCTTTCTAAGGTCTAGAATAATGGCATCTGTAAGTAATAAGACTCAGCAATCTAGAATGTGGGTGACCACTTGAAACTTACACATAGCACATAAGGGCAAAAATACTCCTTCAGATGGCAAAAGCTGCTGGGAACAAGGGGGAAATGTACTTTTATTGTGTTCTCAGTGTGAGCAAAACTGGGTGGCTCATTAATACTTCACCATTAGGACTTCAAGCTAAAATGGTTCAACAATCTTCCTTGAACTTTATGTGAATTATACCCTTTTTTGATTAAAAAGTTCGACTTTGTGTATTTTGAAAAGAGCTTGACCAACAGAAAAACATATAGTTTTCATATTAAAGCTTATCTTAAATAATGATATTATTGATTTAGATTCATATTCCTTCCTTCCACAGTGAAGTAGCTTATCTGAGAGAGTATCCTATTAATTCAATGGCTTCTGTTAATTCAATAGATATGCAAAGAATAATACTTTTAGTTAGTATGCATAATACTTAACTGCCATATAAGCATATTCTTTAGAATTTGCATTAACAATATATTTTACTGTAGCTTAGTTTTATAATACACAACCTAGCTGGATATAAAGACAATTTCGGACTGCTTTAATGCCACTAATATAGCTTTTGTTTTTGTTTTCATTACATGCAATAATAAAAGGACAGAAGAAGGAGCAACCTCTGTGTGCAAAATCATATATCTACCATGTGTAAGATCAAGGTCTAAATATGCTATAAAATTAAACCATTAATATTTTTCAGCTCACTTTAAAGAGAAAAAAAACTGATTTCTTCAGCAATTCAAATTTTTCAATGGTTCTCAAATGGGAAATTTGGCAGCAAAATGTATATTGAAATCCAGAAAAAGAAATAAACTCAAAATGGGTAATCATGAAGACTTGGTGAAATGCCAAAACACTGAGATAGATAAAATACTGTGCTTTATTGCACTCTCTGGGCAGTTTATAATGTAGAAGCATTATTTGCCAATCTAGGTCCTGATTTTACCTTCCATCAGAAGGATGAAAGCTGAGTCAACCTCGAGCTCCATTAGGATCAAACTCCATGCCATGAACAGAGTTTTATTGCTACTCACCTACTGTATTTACAAGAATTCACCAAACTAACTGTACTCTTTTGAGAACAATCAGATAAGCATCTAGGGACTTGGGGGGGGTGTTTGACTCCATCACTTCCTCCACTGCAGAGATTCAAGGCGAGACAATCTCTTAACTGTTCTTCCCACTTCAGCTGTCAATACTACCACAGACTCTTGCTGGACTATAATAATAGATAATAAGATTTGTTTATAAATATTTTTTTTTAAATATGATTGCTGATCATGAGTAGATAGTGCCATTTGCCTCTTGAAAAAAGGGACATCCAAAGTGAGTTAAGTTTAAGTTTCTATTAGGGACTGACCATTTTTGATAGCTGTACTTAACATTTGAGTGGAGGGGCAAAGGCCATAATGGATATGTCAAAGATGAATAATGTGTGAAGCTAGAATTTGCAACTTTTGGGATAAAGTTAAGAGGATAGTTTAATTTTCTTTTAATAGTTGGAATTTTCAGTTCCAAGCTGGGAGAAAGACACTGGAAACATGGAGGCTGATTGGAAAGAAGGTTTAATGATGAAGCAGAACCACCAAGCACCTGGTTCTGGTGCAGCTGACCACATAGAGTTGAGAGTGAGGGCTTTTTATACCTTCCTTGGGCTTTGCACTTGAACTTCCTGTTGCTGTGCAGGATCATGTATTCTATTGGCTGTTGTCAGACTCCCATGGGCCCATGTAGGGGTTATGTAGGGGTCATAGCTGGATCTATAGGCAAAGTACAAATCCTAAGTGTTTGTCTGAGCTACGTTTGGTTGAAGTTTGGGCTGCTCTGAGGGTGAAGCAATAATTCCTATTGTGGCTTAATGGCTTTGTCCTGTGTTGGATCTTGAGTGAGGGCTAATCCTACCATTCTGCCTTTCTTTCAAAATATCCTGTCTTGAATGGATTACCAAATCTGCATTTCTAAAAGGTGGCCTCCTCAGTTTGGTTTCTGAATAGGCCCAATCTTTCTTAATGGGCACAAAATATCTGCTGGGGCTATTAAGAAAGTGGGGGGTTGCTTTCTGGCTCTAAAAAACATGTTTCTCCATTTCTCCCTTTGGGAAATATAATATTCTGCCCTTTTTAATATTCCTCAAAATATTTCATTCTTCTAGGAGGGGGGGGTGGCTTCCCACACCTGTTACAGTTCCAGAGCTGAACATGGAATGTATTGACTTTGGGTGAGTCACCATCTTTTAGCTCAACCAATTTCAGAGGGTGGATGGGATTGAAAGAAAGAAGGGACAGAAAGAAGGGAGCTTCTTCCTCACTCTACCCCACATATTCTGTCTTTTCCTTGCAGAGATAAATATAATGTGCTGCACAGAGTTGGGTTTATCCAAAAATGCAGATTTACCTGAACACGTATGTGTATGTGCTTTTGGTGTTGTCCTAGGAGTTAGGCCAGAACTTGATGCTATAAAGGCCTTCCACAATGATCAAACCATATATTCAGTCATCTTTCTATGCAGCTCAGCTTTTTTAGAAAAAAAATTGAGAAAATAAAACACATCACAACAATGGCGTGTAAGAGGTCTCCATCGCCTGCTTATGAATATCCCCAGAGCCGTCTAGTTGGTCATTATGAGAAACAAATGGTGGACTAGAACTTGACTCAGAAGAATTATATTCCCATTATGTTCTTATTTAGGTGTGTAAGGCACCCTCTTTTGCCTGGATATGTGGGAGAGCTGTATATATTGTGGCTTTAAGCAGTCTATCATCTGAATCAGCTAAAGTTGCATAAACTATGAAGTCAAATACGGTAGTACCTGGGTGATGGACAATTGGGGAGAGTCCGTTGTCACACCTAGAATCCATTTGCCCCTTCAGCTACTCAAAGCAAGATATAACTCGAACCATGGGTGACTTTGCCATTCTGCATTTATTTTCTCCAAACAATCCCTGTGTTTAGTCAGAAATTAACAACTCCATAAACTGTTGCCACAGACAATCAGGCTGGCATTTGAAAAAAAATTACTGTGCTTTCTGTCCTATAAATCACCATCTGTCAAAAAGATGCTGCAATTAGATGTAGCTGATGATGCATGTGCCAGACGAAACAAAGTCCAACTCATTTTCTGTCATTTCACTGAATAATGAAAACAGCTTCAATTCAGAGATCCATTGAGATCAATATGCCTGGTAACAATGTGATGCTTCTACTCACACTGGATTATAATTTTAATTTTTAAATATTGGTATTGAATGTTCACCGGTATTCTGAAATCTGCAGAAGCAACCTCTATTATTATTATTTTGGTTTTTCGCACAGTCAGCCAGATGACTAAACTGGATTTGGCATTTTTATCTACCTATTGAGTCCTGCTCAAGGACTTAGGATAGGCAGATGTTGTTGTTTGAGTGTATTAAAGGTACTGTTGCAGGATGTACAGTAAGCTGTTCCAAGTAAGGCTGCTTTTTGCAATTGACTGATGGTGATTTTGTCAATGCCGATGGTATTCCAAATATTTTGGGATTGCACCCAAGGTGCCTCTTATTACAATAACAGATAATTGTTTCTTTGATTTCCATCTTTGTATATCTTTTCTTCCAGTAGTACTGCAGCTTCTGGCCCTTTGTTGCTCAGCCATTATTATTATTTCAGGGTTGGGGGGGAGGGTGCAGCAGAGAAACTCTCTCATATGAAAACAAATATATTGTGTGATAAGAAAAGCTAACTCAGAGGTAGGAAGTCCAGATCAAATCTAAGTTTCATTTTTTAATTTGAGTTTTCATTTGTAATTTACAATCTCTTAACATCAGCATATTTTCACATACCATTAGACAAAAAAAAAAGTCAGGTAACAATGCAGTGCTAAGAGCCACAAATGTAAGGTATCATTCATTTCTTTCTGATTTTCTCCCCTCATTTGAACACTGGCAGCATTTATATATTGCCCCAAAGATCCTCAGTTTTGCAGCTAAGTAATTTGGAATTTATATTGTTACATGGTGTGATTTCCCTTTACTTAAGGATGAGCAATATTTTATTGCAGAACAGTTAAGGACAATTTGTTTTAAAGTGAAATAATGATAGAAACCTCTGTAGCCACTGTAGTACTGGGGCTGAGATAAACTTTAAAGGGTGGTTTCCAGAGGAGATTTGAACTAATCAATCTTTCACACTACAACTTGAACCAAATGGTCATGTTGATTCAAACAATCAAGTTGAATCAGTGCCTTCAGTTCACTTTAGAGAGATTTGAAGGTGATTTGGCAATTCAGTAGACTTGGTATTTTTGCAAAGTCTCAAACATTACTCCCATACATGGGCAAAGTGGAAAGAGAGATTGAATAGTCTCTTTTGACATTAACACAAGTGATTGCTTTATTGTTTATCATGAAGTCAATGTCAATAGATAGATAAATTTTTCTCCATGACAATCTGTCCCCCAACCTGGAATACTACATCCAGTTTTGGTAGGCACAATGTAAAAAAGATGTTGAGACTCTAGAAAGAGTGCAGAGAAGAGCAACAAAGGTGATTAGGGGACTGAAGGCTAAAACCAGGGGTGAAATTCAGCAGGTTCTGACAGGTTCTGGAGAACCGGTAGCGGAAATTTTGAGTAGTTCGGAGAACCAGCAAATACCACCTCTGTCTGGCCCCAGAGTGGGGTGAGAATGGAGATTTTGCAATATCCATTCAATCGGCCCGATTACAAGGTCACGAACAAGACAGCAAAGTGCAATGGTTGACAGACTAACATCATCCCCCACAGATAAGCAGACTGGGAGGGGGGAAGCAGTAGGAGCCAAGCCTCCATCAACCAGCATGACGGCAGCAAAAACAGCCCAGCTAATTACAGGTGGGAGGCGGCTGAAAGGACCTATCACACGTACAATGGCCAAATTGATTAATGGCATATAAAAGGCAGAGATCTCTGTAATGGTAGTTTAATACTCTGACGATGTCAGCAGATGGCTGACAAAAGCTTAGTAGAATACAATTTTAATGA
>QLTV01001697.1:9087-23483 GCA_003457575.1 Thermophis baileyi | reverse complement strand
AGAAAGAGGGGAGTGAGAGGGAGGTTAGTAAGAAAGAGAGGGAAGAAGAGGGGTGTAGAGGAGGAGAGAGAGTAGGAGGGGAAGTAGAGAAGAGGAGGGGAGAGAGAAGGGAAGTAGGTTAGGAGGAGAAGAAGGGAGAGGGGAGTAAGGGAAAGAAGGAGGGGTTACAAAAAGAAAAGGGGACGGAAAAAAAGCAACCCTGAATCTAATAATGTTATAAGATAACTATAAGATTTGTATACAAAATAGCTAATGTATGTATAAAAATTGTAAAAGAGAAATGAACTGATAAAAGTGTGAATGTCTATATGGAAATAAAAATNGGTTAAAAAAAAAAAAGGGGACGGGAAAAAAAGCAACCCTGAATCTAATAATGTTATAAGATAACTATAAGATTTGTATACAAAATAGCTAATGTATGTATAAAAATTGTAAAAGAGAAATGAACTGATAAAAGTGTGAATGTCTATATGGAAATAAAAATAAAAAAAAATTTTTTTTAAAAAAGAAATCGATTTTGACACCCCTGCACTATACAATTTCAACTTTTTGAATCAGATCCTGGAGGAGAGGGGGACATGGAAGTAGCTAAAGAAAGGAAGTGGAATTGGCAACAGCCACCTCTCTTTCTGCTCCAGGAAATTGTGCATGCAATCATTGGCATTCGCTCCGTGATGTTCAACCACCCAGTGATGTTTCAGTGATTGAACTCTAAGGATGCATATCATCAGTATTCTGCCAGAAGTCATTACACTAAATGGGGAGATTATCTAGTTATTTGCAAAGGCCATATCACTTTTCAGACATGTTGAGAAATACAGAGGTAAAGGAGATAAATATTACCTAAAGCACAATACCATTCACCTATCTATCATGAGAAACATCAGCACAATGTATTTGAATGTGAATATTTCATGTGCCTACAGAACTCTTGAAGTCTTATGGACAACTAAATCTTTTGTACTGACAATGGTTAATGGTTTGTTTACTCCTAATTTTTCATCATGTTTCTGTCCAACTTTAAAATGTTGTCCAGTGAATCATATTTTCCCAATATGACTAACAAGAATAGTATTAGTCATTTATCATCTTAAATCAGGTGAACCGCTAATCTTTTGGGAACTCTTGTATTTCAGGCTACCTTGAAGAATATAATCAATTCCAATTTTAATAAAACATGAAAACCTGTTTGGCAGATTTAACAAGTCTGTTGGAAAGGTAGAGGTGGTTACTTGTTTATGACATAATTTCTGGCCTTGCACAGCATTCACACAGAAGAAATTCTCAGATGGAATTCTTCTTTATTTATTCACTTGTTATATACTGCTTTTCAGCAGTTCACAATAGAAAAACATTTAAAAATATGACAAAATAACAGACTGACATCAGCTCTTCGCCAGGAGTTGATAGCATGATAAATTCTGTAAGTTAGTTAAAATGCAGCAAATTGTTCCTATTCATGAGAAAGGATCTAGACCAGGCCTGTTAAACTGGTGGCCCGTGGGCCTTATACGTCACATGCAGGCCACGCCTACCCTGGCTCCGCAAAGGCAAAAAACATCACGATACATCACGATCCGGCCCTTGATGTGCTTGAGTTTGACACCCCTGATCTAGACTGTAATAGAACCATAGTATTTATGTATGTCAAAATACAAAGCAGTAGCCAAATCCAAAACTCATCATTTTAATTCAATCCCTATTTAAAAGAAATAATTGTGTTCCTGAATTTATAAATAAATAAATACACATGAGATCCCTATGACCAATATATGCATGTAGAGCACTAGTTGCTGTACTTTGGGGAAAAGAGTAAGTTATAACAATGAACATCATATTTCTTGGCTACTCCGAACAAGCTTAACACAGCTTAAGACAACTTTAAAAGATCTAATTGCCTAGGAATCAAATACAACCAAGCCTGGAATGAATGAATGAATGAATGAATGAATGAATGAATGAATGAATGAATGAATGAATGAATGAATGAATGAATGAATGAATGAATCTATCTATCTATCTATCTATCTATCTATCTTTCTATCTTTCTATCTATCTATCTATCAATTATTTATTATGATCTGTGACCAGTATATTATATACAGTCCTAGACTTATAACCACAATTGGGACTAGAACTTCCATCACTAATAATGCAGTCATTAAATGAGTTATGTCCAATGCTATGACTCTTTTGCCACCACGATTAAGTGAATCACCACAGTCAATAAGCAAATCACATAGTCATTAAGCAAATCCACCTTTTCCCATTGAGTTTGTTGAAAAGCCCCTGGGAAGGTTGCAAATGGCAATCACATGACCCCGGGAGGCTGCAACCATTGTAAATATATGCTGGTTGCCAATCACCCTGGTTACATGACTGGGGAACACTGTGATGATCATAAGAGCAAGCAAACCATATTCTGACTTGGCACGATGTGTGAAAACTAGAACTTATGAGACAAGCAAGGGAAAAGAAAACTTGGCAAGGATGGGATTTCTCACCTCTGCAAGAATTTATGGAAACTTGGGATGACTTTTTCTTAAGCTTAAACAGGCAATGGAGCCAGTTAAGCAGGCTCACAAGAATCTGAGACTTGCTGGTAAATAATTTTTACTGAAGAAAATTTAGGTAACCAATATGAAAGAATCCAGCAAATGCTGTGTTTCAAGAGCAAGGGTTATTTATAGAATCAATATTGAAGTCCTTCTGTTCCTCTTTCTTTTGCCCGCTCTATTGTATATCATGGGCAGACTGACTGCCTCTTTTGGTTTTAATCTGTTCTTTTTTTCTGGCAATGGTCAGATCTGCTATCATGTTTTCTCTGATTTGAGAACTCTTACATTCTTAATAGAAGATGGCCTGAAAATGTTGTAATTACATAAAGGAAATGGTGACTCTCAGATCATATTGGGCAGGCAATTCAACCCTTCAACCAGCTTTGTTTATCAATGCTGTGACATGCTCTTACTCATCATTCTGTTGTTTAATCAACTTACCAAGAATGGGTTATTCGTCTTCTTTGTCTTCTTATTGCAGGGTTATGAAAATAATTTGCATGGAGTCCAGTTACAGACACCCCCCAAAACCTTTCCATTACCCAGACCTTTTGACTTCATGATTAAAACTAATCAACCGTTCAAATTATTGGAGTATGCCAGGATGCACAAAAACTTACTAGATTGCAAGTGTTCAATGCTAATGGAGAACTAACAACCAATCCATTTTTGCTACTTATAATGAAAAGACAAATACAGAAATCAGTCAGCTGCTCAATATTCATCTACCAAGCAGCAAGGAGTACCTTATTCTACCCTTCAGTTTTGTGCTGCAAAAAAACAGCTACAGTTGTTTTTTCTGGTCTATTAAAAAAAGAATAATTCGTTCATTATGGTGGCAAGCCAACGAACTATTTATGCTGCATTTCATCCAGTTTTGATGTTCAACCCAATAGTCTGGGAGATGAGGAGCTGGGATACAGAGGAAGCCAAAAATTCCCTGCAATAGTCACATGGGATGCTTAATGGAGCCCAGCTCAGTTCAACACAGTTATGTGTGTAATGACATTTACTTTTGCAAACAGAAATCCCCAGCTGCAGAAAACATCCATACTGCAACAGGAAAAAACTAAGACACATGCAATGGTGAGTCTCCATTGGGGGGGTCCATCAATTTGCACCCCATTTTGAGAGTTTTCTGCACTTCTTGGAGAGAAGGATGTTTTAAAGAATCAGACCTCAAATCTCTATGCTTGACAAAACTGGAAAATCAATGTTCATTAATCTTATAGGAATAGAGGCAAACTTCTGAAGATTAGATTCAAGTTTCTCTTCATAGCACCATTAAGGAGAAGCAGTTACCACTTCTATAGAGCAAAGCTAGAGCTTTGTTCATGCCCAAGGAGTGTTGAAGTGACCAGTCAACCAAAGCTCAATCATCATGCCTCCTTCAAAAACATCTCCATGAGAATAGCAATAGCAATAGCACTTAGACTTATATACCGCTTTACAGTGCTTTACAGCCCTCTCTAAGCGGTTCACAGAGCATATTGCCCCCAACAATCTGGGTCCTCATTTTACCCACCTCAGAAGGATGGAAGGCTGAGTCAACCTTGAGCCAGTGAGATTTGAACTGCCGAACTACAGCTAGCAGTCAGCTGAAGTAGCCTGCAGTACTGCACTCTAACCACTGCGCCACCTCGGCTCTTAGAAACAAACATTAGTTTCTAAGCAGTGGAGTTGGGGTGTCACTTTACTATGTGTAAAGTGGAGAAGCCACTTTTTTTTCCCCCCGAGCAATGCAGTTAAATGGAGTTACAGTTGAGGCACCTTTCTGAAGCTCTTTGATGAAAAGAAAAGCCTTCTAAGAAGCAGATGAGGGTCTGTGTTTCTTTTCATCACTCAAGAAAAGCACCATACTCATGAAGAGCAGCCATGTTTTTAGGCCACAAATTGGCCAGTTGAGTCAAACCTGCTCTACCTTGTTGCTTTACAGTAAAGAATACTGTATCTGCTCTTCACAAAACTAATAGATAAGAAGGTGTCAGATGAAGATATAATTAGGTTGATGCTTACTTCTAGGATTTCTGTGGTCTAGATTGCAAAGTCATAGCACTGACTGCAAATCTCAGAAATCAAAGTGTTATGATTATGACTGTTCAACTCTGTGATTTAATATGATTTAATGTAAGTTTCACTTATCTACTTTTTCTCTGTAGGTGGCCAACCTCACAGTATGAAGGGAGTTATCAGAGGTCTTGATTGATGGGTAGATTGATAGTTATGATGTTAAATTTCCAATGTTCTGCTCAGTTTTTATTGTATGTATTACTGCAGTATCTTATGAGCATTCAGAATAATATAATTTTTCCAAATATCTATGGGAGTAAAGGGATTAAGAGAGCATTAATTAAGACAAAAAAAAAGAGATAATTTTGGTTACATTCTTGAAATTCCTGAGGTCATTCTCCCCTCTCCAGCCACGTTTCATTTTTATATAGCAAGAATGGGGAGGGGGTGTCTTACTATAAATGTTCATTATCCTGGAAACTCAGCACATTTGCTGAAGAACAACGTATCAAGATGGGTGTAAGACACTTGCTCAGAATCATTCTGTTAGCAGAATAGCAGATTTATTTATTTAGTGTATGACAATGTTACATTAGCCAGGAGACTACATTATTAATACAAAGTACCGTATTTTTCGGAGTATAAGATGCACCTTAGTTTTGGGGGAGGAAAATAGGAAAAAAAAATCTGCCTACCAGGTATTCATCTGGCTAGCGTCCTTAGTGTGGTCAGCTTCAGCACACTATTTTATCCCCTGGTTAGGGCTTAAAAAAACCTTCTTCGGAGGGAGTAGCAATGAAAAAAGCCTGCAAAGCCGGGAAGAGCCAGGAAGATTGTTAGCGCCTTGTTAGGACTAAAAAAAAAAGCTTCGAAAAAGCTACATTCGGAGTATAAGACGCACCCAAATTTTCAGCCTCTTTTGGGGGGGGGAAGTGCATCTTATACTCTGAAAAATACAGTAGTTGTTTGGCTGCTGACAATTGCTCAGTTCATGCTCGCGCACTATCCAGAGTGCAACACAGGGAGCAAGCTAGCTCCACACTCAGAAGACTTGATGGCATTCTGCAGCATCATCCAGGGTTTTCCCCACCACCAATGTCACCTTGCAATTTGGACAGGTCCAGCAATGGTTGAATTCATATTGCCGCTCGAAGTGCCATTTTTTCCCACTGAAGTAGTACCTATTTATCTACTTGTATGCAACAGGCTTTCAGACTGCTAGTTTGGCAGAAGCTGAGGCAAGTGATGGGAGCTCACTCCATCATGTGGTGCTACTTGAACCACTGGGATACAGACCTTCTCCAGCGTCATTAAGTCACTGAGCCACCATGCCTCTGTGAAAATAGCAGAAACAAAAAGGGAATATAATTCTTAAAACAGTACTGTCTACAGGAGTAAATTCTGTAAAAGGAAAATAAAAGTCAGTCATCCAACTTTAATAACCATGCTGATTTTATCAGTCAAAAATGTCCATTGTTGTCACTCACACAATCATCACACCACAAGGCATTACTACTACTGTAGATGATCATTTCTTCTCATTATCTGCCGTAATGCCTGCTTATACAGAATTAACATTTTAGAAATATTTTACAACATTTTAGAGAAGGCAGAAATACCTTTTTTCCGTGCAAGTAGAATACATAGAAAATAATGTAAAGCACTTCTTACTGAAAGACCACAGCAAAACAAGAGAAGAGACCTTTTTTTTTGGTTAAAATGTGACTTTTCGTGGCTCTAAATCTCAAGTCAGAAAAATAAACCTTTTGAATTAGGATGTGATGAAAGGTCCTTTTTTAGGACTTATCTTCATCCCCCAACTATGGCATGAACATGCCCTAGTAACCACTTTTGTATGACATTGTCAGGACGCAATTTGCAATCTCTTTAATTAGGTCAGTCACACATTTCAGTGGCTTATGTTCTGGATGACAATCCAAATTCACCACCATGTATTTTGCTTTATTTGGCACAGTTTACATCTAGAGTCAAAGTGACCTGTCCTTTTAAAAAGGCTCATTTAGTTCTCTGCTGTGCCAAATTATGACTGCTCATGGGATAGCAAGAAAAATCATGCACTGAGAATCCTACACACACTACATAAACTTCACATTCACAGATCCGATCCTGCTCTTATTTCTGACTATGTTGCTGCAAGGAAATACAAGCACCAAAAATAATCAATTTATTATCAATACCTTATCTAAAAAGTCATTATAGAAGTAATGACAGAGAATGGGTGATTACCAAGACACAATGTAGATATTGAGGAACAGCCCAACATTTCTTTTATGAGATGTCTCTTATGAGTAGATTGAAATTAAGGATGCTATCATGCAGTATCAATGGAAAGTGTGCACACAAGTCTGATGATCATCTCCACTACTAAGTTTAAGGAAAATCTTATTTGCTTCAGGTCCAGACTTTGTACTGGAATTCTTTTCTCTCTAAGTGGCCAGGTTCATATCATCTGACTCTGGGCTGCCCATATAATCATACCTTAATAACATGTCTTCATGATATTGTAATGGTCTGTTAGACTGTCCATTAGAGACAGGGCCAACAGCAGATCAGAAAAGAGACAGCTTACCCTACAGAAGCAATGGAGGCATGACAAATGTCCCAGAAGGAACCCTCCCTAATTTCTAGGACTGCAAAGGTGAGGGGGCAGAGATGTATTTTCAGACTTGCAACACTTTGCTAGTGTATCCTTATAATAAAGGTAATGTTAGTACTTGTGGTTGGTGCTTCTTGTCTAGACTACCTCTAAAGCAGGGGTGAAATCCAGCAGGTTCTGACAGGTTCTGGAGAACCGGTAGCGGAAATTTTGAGTAGTTCGGAGAACCGGTAGCGGAAATTTTGAGTAGTTCGGAGAACCGGCGAATACCACCTCTGGCTGGCCCCAGAGTGGGGTGGGAATGGGGATTTTGCAGTATCCTTCCCCTGCCATGCCCACCAAGCCATGCCCACCAAGCCACACCACGCCCACCAAGCCACGCCCACAGAACCGGTAGGAAAAAAAATGGATTTCACCATTGCTCTAAAGGCTGACTGCATTGCTGTGCAAGTCCCAATCCATAGCTGAAACAGCCTAAAACTGACTTTAGCTGTTCCAGTTTTAATGTATTTTCTTCTCTTGAAACAATTTTTGATGTGGATACAATTGAGGAGGCTTAATCAATGATGTAGTTGATGACATGGTCAGGGCTGGAATTTGCGGAGGTCCAACCTGTGACCTGTTGTTATGATAATCCACCTTTAAAAGATCCATGAGACACAAAATATTGCCCTATCACAATTAAGGAAAGAGATAGTGGTTTGTGTTTTCTTCCTCATGTCAAGCAATATTTGGTAGGAGAACAAGGCTTAAGGGATTGCTGTCCTTGTCCCATATTAAAACAGGGAGGACAGAAGTATTTGCTGGTCTCATCACTGAGACAGAAAAGTCACTGGCAACAAGGACTAAGGTGTAATATGAGCTGACCTACTATTCTTCAAGCACAAGGACTAATAGATTGTATTTTAACATGGTTGCCTGGTTGTCACTTCAGAATGAGAGTTAAGAGTTAACTAGCTAATTCTCATGTATAAAGCTAAGAAAACTTTAAAAACTCAATAAAAAGGATGGCAATTAAATGCTGGATAGGGTCAAAATAAGAAAAAGCAATAGCAAATGTATCTAAGGCGGGAATATATACAAAAAAAGGGAAAACCTGTGGAACCTGTGCAAATTTCCTATGACAAATTTCCTATTCATTTTGAAAGTAATCATAACAGCATAGATTCATTGGTATATTTTTTTTAAAACTGGAACAACTTATACCTTATACTAGCTATTTATTAGGGATATTGTTAAATAATGTTTTAATGTTTAATTATCAATTTGTCCTCTGTGTAAAGAAGATATAGAATTATTATATTAAGAACATATTAGCCCACATCCCATCCAAAATACGATGCTACCAGGAAAAAAGCCAATAAGCAAGGCAGAAAGATTATGGTATATGAATTAATTCTCAATATATGAATTCTTTACTTTACTTTACTTTACTTTACTTTACTTTACTTTACTTTACTTTACTTTACTTTACTTTACTTTACTTTACTTTACTTTATTTTACTTTTTACTTTTTACTTTTTACTTTTATTGTCATTGCACATGGTACAATGAAATTAAATGCCGTCTTCAGTGTACATTATAACTAAAAAAATAAAAACACAAACATACATCTTTTACATTCTGCATAATTGAAATTGAAAACCCGATATTGCACTATACCGTAGAATTCAATATGGTTATTGCCCTGGGATAGAAGCTGTTTTGGGGTTGTGACAGAAGAATCTCAAAGTTCAAATTATGCTATTTTTTCCCCATATCTAGTTTGGGCACAATGGGATCTAACCCCCAATGGGGTCTGTGATTGAGTGAGAGAGAAATGTTAGGAATTAAAGAGGCTATTTGGATTGGAAAAGGTGCAAATCAATGGATCTGATTGATGGGAGGGAACTGTTACCATGGCAGCATCAAAATGAAGGATTGGGAAATTAAGAAGATTAAGGAGATAGTGGAGTTTATTTGGAAGAATTCTGAGGAGGAGGGATTGGATTATTGCAAATGCTTCTTGGCTAAGAGACTAGATTTTTTTATTAATGTTTTAGTCATGGCCTCTGATTGGATTATTCTAATCCCAATTAAGAATCAGGAGTTTCACACTGCTCAGAGTCAGCAGACTGGAGTAATGTATAAGTCCTGTACATAAATAATATAAATAAATGTACTGAAGAAGTGGCAGAGCAACAGTAAATAATGCATATGGTGAAGTCAGTGCCTTTATTGAACAACGAAGTAAAAGGTATGTTTGGTTCCCCAGGATTGCTGTAATTCCAGAGCATCTCAGCAGAGAGACCCTTATGGAACCAGATCTAGCTTAGCAACTCATTCATGTTGCACAATATCAAGTTTGCAAATTTCAGCCTTGAACAAATAGATTAGCAATCCTTATACTGTAGTTAGTCTATTCTTTCTTAAGTTTCATAGAGAATGGAAGATGGAATATATACTGTACCTGCAGGAGATTGGGTTAGTCCATATCAAATATTAGAAACTAACTGGTGGACTTTAAAAAAAAACAACACCTTTGCCTTGCCTCTGGAATTCTTTTTTATATTGAGAAAGTTCTAGGAATTGACCCAGGTTGGGACATTCCTGACAAAAGCCAAAATAGAGGTTTTTTGGGGGGGGGTTGTAAGTGCAAACAGCTGATCTCTTGCAGGAAAATTTCATTATAAGACAGACATTTATAAAGAGGACATTGGTTGAAAATCATTGATTCGATTATGCAGCAATTTACAAGTTATATAGGATGTCTTGCCCAGAAGGCTAACTGTAATTATTGTAAAAGTATGAGGCATTTTGCCAGTATTTGTTGTAAAAGCCAAGCCAGTGTAATCAGCAATTGCATGTAATTATGGTAGCAGATGTTAGTTTCTTGAGTACAGTCAGGTTTAGGTCTATAAACAATACAAATCAAGTAAAACACTAGGGATAGCAAAGAAATGATGCTAAATCCTGACTCAGCAATTTCTACATTATCTATATTAGCTTGTTTTCATGACTCTTTGGGTTTTCCAGTCATTGTCATAACTGCATATTTTGTTATGTGATAATTCACCTTATACAGGTGTTTGCTGGTAATATCTGCAGAGCTTTATTTTGGCCTTATGCCCATGACATACTGACATGAGGAGTTTGGTTGTAAAAACACCCAAGAAGGTTTAATTTAATAGAACAATTAATCAGTGGAACAACTTGCCTCTAGAAATTGTGGGTGCTCCAACACTGGAGGTTTTTAAGAAGAGATTGGACAACCATTTGCTTGAAATGATATAGGATTTTCTGCTTGAGCAGGTGATTGGATTAGAAAACCTCCAAGGTCCCTTCCAATTCTGTTATTCTGTTCTATTCTGACCCAGTGAACTAACTTAACAGAGTTAAATTTTGTTAAACTGAACAGATCCATTCATGTACAAGAACATAGCCAATCCTGATGCCATTGGTCATAAGGAAATCAAACCACCTCCTCCAGTCTTAATATAAGCCCTGATAACCAGCAATAAAAGAAAATGGAGCAGTCTCTTTTGCTTAAGTGGCTGAGATAATTGCACATGTTCCCATGCGTCTCATGAACTTGTCCTGTGGCAGCAATTGAAATGCAAGAATGGAAGAACTCAGGCAAGCAAACATGTTTAATTTAGAAGCCAAAATTCCATTCTGAAAAAAATCCAAGTTCCAGGAATCAGAGTGAAGACTACTCTTGTACTAGTCCAAAGGTTAGTTGGGGAATCATAAAGAACATATGTATAGGGAGTCAGGTCCAAAGTTGAAAAGCTGTTTACCAAAAGAAGTCCGGCTTTCAAGTCCTTATTTTAAATAATAATAATATTTAAAGAAAATCTGGAGAGTGGACATGATAGTACCTGGAGACTGCAAAATAGAAGAGAAAGAACTGGAGAAAATCACAAAATACAAAGATCTGCAAATAGAAGAAGAATGACTGAGGCAAAGAAAGCAAAGACAGTATTGATAATGATAGGCGCCTTCGGTGCAATTCCAAAACATTTGGAACACCACTTGAATACCATCAGCATTAACAAAACCACCATCAGTCAATTGCAAAAGGCAGCTTTACTTGAACACCATACACCATCAAGTATAAGGGTCTGCCTCTCCCAGGTCCTTGGGAAGGACTCAGTAGGTGAATAAAAATGCAAATCCAGTCTTAGCTACTGCCTGACTATGCAACCAATCATAATATAACAATGATAATACTTTATTGATTAGTCAGTTGCCCATATCAAAGCATGAGCATCAGCCACAATAAAATTTAATAAAATGAGGTAAGGTAAGACACAGTGCGATAAGATAAAATAGGCTACAGAAAGATAAAAATGGAATTAATGACAGTACAGTAAAATATAATAAAGATAAAAGGGTAAGATAAAAGAGTATAAGATAAAATAGAAAACAAGGATGTATAATAAAATGAATATTAAATTTCAAAGTGTGTGTTTAGCTGAATTCATTATCTTTGCACACAGCCCCAATGTGTTCTATAAAATGTGTTATCTGGTGGACAGTCCTGACTATAAACTTAAAAATTCTAGTGACTATATATACAGTATATTTATGTACTGAGGTAAATAAGATAATCTTTTATTAGAATATGTGGTTCTTTCAAGTAATATCTCTAAGCACTGAGACCCTTCTGAAGCATATAATTGATAATCAAATGTAGACATCCAATGTCTTCTATTTCTGATGTTCCACAAATACATTCTCTCAAAATATGGCACTTGCTGGAATCATCCATATTTGGCCATAAAATCTAGCTGCTTGAATCGTGCTCTTACACTATTGAATCAAATCAGACAGACATTTACAGATATTTATTACACTCATTTGTAGATTATTCTATATGGAATTGTGTAAGCATCTAATATAGGCAACAGCTTTTCCCAAGATCAAAACTAAATCTGGAAGATTTCCTTGACATTTACTCAAAGTTAAAATATATTTAATAAGATTACTTTCTAAATATGCATTCAGTAATTCCCCACTTCTGATACTTAAAAGAATGTTCTCAGTAACAACTTTTAAAACTCTCAGAGAGTCTTAACTGAGGTTTCAGTGCTCACAAGCTGCATGGGAAGCTTCAGATTGCTCTCTTTTCATTTATTGTCTTTTAAGCTTGTCATTACTTCTTAGGCCTGAAATCCCCTTCTTATTTTTATTCAGATGCTGTGTATATCATGCTTGGGAATACTCCAGGAGAACAGCCAGGGAACAGCTACTTGATGTATAGCAATTATCAGTTCAGCAGACTTAATATTTAATGCGGACACATGTACATTTAGGCAAAGTATTACTGAACCTGGCTTTTGGGGGCATGTCACCTTGTTCAGAGGAAATGAAATTTGCTCCTGGTCATTTGTTAATAGTTTTACAAGCATCTCTTCCAAGAGCTGTGCAAATGTTAGGTTCCTTTTTTTGGCTCTTATCTCCTGATATGCAAAACTCAATACACCATGCATCTGTTATTGAATCCTCTGGGAATTTTTGCAAGGAAGTAGTGATTTGGTTAGCAGCTGTACATATTAGTTTTGAGACTGTGGAAAACCGTATTGTTGACAATCTGGACATGCATTATTTAATTATGTGTCAACTATAATGTACTGATAGATTCTGTGATTCTTCACCAAGTATAGAGCTAGAAAACGTTTTTGCAGCCACAAGCCCTATTATTACTATTACTGGCAGTTAAGGATTACAGGCAGCTTAGCAAAGGTGAGATGATCTCACTAGAGCAGCGGTTCTCAACCTATGGGTCGCGACCCCTTTGGGGGTCAAACGACCCTTTCACAGGGGTTGCCTAAGTACGCGCTAGCCCGCCATCTTGGTGCCACGCCCCCTTTGTCAATTCATCGCGTGCAGGGAGGGGGCGGGGCGGGGGTCGCGGCATTAGGAAGGTTGAGAACCACTGCACTAGAGGAAGAGAGATCTGGATTCTTGACTTTCAAAATTAGGGGGGGATGTCAGTGGTTAAAATAACTAAGTTAAGTTCATCAAAAGCTTAATATATCTATTTCATTTATTTTACTTTAAACATGCTGTTATTTAAAGATTTGCTGCTGAATTTCATTTGTGCCTGGGGAGGATATTGAATTGGGTTTTTATGTATAAAGATCCTCAATTTCTTCTATTTTTTCCATGCATATTATTCATTTTGGTTAATTATTGCAGTTATTCTAGTCTCTTTAATAAGACATTTTAATCATCGTCTTTATTAAAAAGCCACCACTAAATGTATTCATTTTTAAAAACAGCTCATGATACTCTTCTGGATTTCAAATATTTCATGATGACATAATTGATTGCTGCAAACTATTTGGATTTTTAATACAAGGTCTTCATTCACATGAGTAAATATGCTTGAATTTATACCTTTATCACTGGATTAAGCACCAGTATTTGAGTTTCAGCTAGTTTCACATTTTAGTGGTATTAACCATACACATTTTAATATTTATTTACATAAAAAAACCGGTTTGGATCGGTTCGGGTGAACCGGATGTTAATTTTACATCTGGTTCGCCGAACCGGTAGTTGCAAGGACTGGCTGACCCCTCTGACCCCACCCCGCCCCTCTGGAGTCTCCCCGTGGCTCGTTTTGGATGCGAGGTAAGTGCAGGGGCCGCACGGAGGCTCTGGGAGGGCGAAAAACGGGCCTACTGGAAGTACCGGAAGTCTGGAAAGGGCCTGTTTCCAGCCTCTGAAGGGCCTGTGGAGACCGGGGGAAGCCGTTTTCGCCCTCCCGGAGGCTCGAGGAAAGCCTCTGGAACCTGGGGAGGGCGAAAACGCCACCCCCTGCTGTGGAGCAGAAGGCCGAGTAGGCCACGCCCCCATGGCCACGCAGACCCAGCAACCGGGCAGAGAACCGGTTGCTAAAAATTTTCAATACCACCCCTGCATATACATATACATATACATATACATATACATATACATATACATATACATATACATATACATATACATATACATATACATATACATATACATATACATATACATATACATATACATATACATATACATACAGTTATACATAGAAGTGAGTACACCCCCTCACATTTTGTAAATATGTAAGTATATCTTTTCATGTGACAACACTGGAGAAATGACACTTGGCTACAATGTAAAGTAGTGAGTATACAGCTTGTATAACAGTGTAAATTTGTTGTCCCCTCAAAATAATGACACACACAGCC
>QLTV01001696.1:134590-147941 GCA_003457575.1 Thermophis baileyi | reverse complement strand
GGTGCGTCTTATACTCCGAAAAATACAGTACCTTTTCCCTTTTATTGGGCAATTGTTGCCCTTATGTATTTCTTATTTGCATGCATATATGTAGAAAATTAGCTGTTTTCCATGTGTTGAAATGTCATTGTAAAAGAAGAATATATTATTGGAATATTTTTGGTTTCTTTCTCTGTTCTATCAGGATAATATTGGACACCGCTTGCTACAGAAGCATGGTTGGAAGCTGGGGCAAGGCTTGGGGAAATCTCTTCAAGGTAAGTTGAAAAAAATCTAACCATTAAAATATTCAGTGTCCTTCAAGTTAAATTTCTAGTTTAGATTCTTTTCCTTTCCCCTTGCCCTTGTACTTACTGTATTGAGTTTTACATTTATCATTATTACTCAGTTTCTCTTCATATATATCAGTCAAGTGTGTGCTTTGTATTCTGAATTATGTATGTATACCAGCTTTTATTTAAGGCAAGTTGAAAGCTGGATGTTAAAGCAGGAATATGGTATGGATGGGAAATCTGTGTGTTCTGTTGACACAAATTGATTAATCATAGTGTCACCATGACATCACCCTTGGTGGAAGAAAGCACAAGAAAAAAATGTATGGATCCCCTCTCCATAAAATAGTTATTTTTAGCTTAGGGGGTGGTTTCCAAGCTCAGATACCTAGATTTTAGACTAAAATTGAATATTTTCTGCATTGACTAAAATCTGGGGGTTTGAGGCTTGGAACTACTACAGTGATGTTACTCCAAATATTAAGTATCAAAACTTAAGGACTTGATTAGTGCAAACTATTTTTTGCTGTAATTTATTCACTCAAATTTGCCTCTGAGAGGTTACACATTTTGCTTAGAAGAATGTTTGCTATAATTAACACTGACCCAACATAAGCTTCTGATTTTTTCTTCCTAGTTTGATTACCCCCCATCTCATACCCCCCCCCCATATAACCTAGGTATATTATGTGTTATTGAATGTTACTTTTTTTTCCAGCTGGGGGCACTTCAGTTGGGCAGCCAGTTTTTTTAATTCCAAATGCAAAGTTCAGTGAGTCAGCTGCAGAGCAATTTAGACAGCAGTATCCATAAAGTAACAAGGTCGTTCTGAAAGTAGAATCCAAGCATCTATTGGAAATTATTACATTGCCTATCCTCTAATATATTTCACTCCTATTATGTTTCAGTGCAGCTTACCTATTAATGAAAGTGGTAGGGGTTTTTGTACTGCATGAACAATCCAGAATAATTTAGTCTGTTTAAACTGTTTAAAATAAGCAAGTTAAGCTATATATGAATAAGAGAGCTCCCTGGTTAATTGATTAAGGTATAGAAGTGGTTTCACATGCTTCCAGAATTGAAAAGACTATTCTTTTCAAGGAACAAATTTGATTGCAGAAAGTTATAATGAGAACATTGAAAATAGCACTAGCACTATAGCAATAGCACTTAGACTTATATACTGCCCCATAGTGCTTTACAGCACTCTCTAAGCAGTTTACAGAATCAGCATATTGCCCCAAACAATCTGGGTCCTCATTTTATCAACCTCAGAAGGATGGAACACTGAGTCAACCTTGAGCCTGTCAGGATCGAACTCCAGACTATGGGCAGAGTTAGCCTGCAATACTGCATTCTAACCACTATGCCACCATTAATTAATAAACTAATTATTAATATATACAGTACATATAAAGGGCAAACTCTCTTGGCCATAAGTCAATGTAAAATAAAGCTTAAAATATTTATATACATTTTATACTTTAAGACTTTGAAAAGGAGAGTATTATTTCACAGGGAAACTTATAAACATAACTTTGGATGTGGATAATGTTTTGACATGTGGAAAGGCTGAAGTCCCAAAGTACGTTGTCTGGTTTTTATTTGTGCAACTGCAAATTGGTTTAAGGTTAAATATGCACACATACACACACACAGGTCTCTCTGTGTGTGTATTTCTACATTATCACATACTTTTAACATATCCTACAGTTATCGTGTTCCAGTTTAAAGCTAAAATCTTGTGGAAATCCTTCAAAGGAGGTCCTCTGGAATGTGTCCAAGCATGTTTTAAGCATCTTTTAAAAAAATCATTAAAACATGTGTCTTTTCCCAGTTTTGCATGGCTTCTAACTCCTTTCATTGCATTTGTATGCATAAATACGTAGCTGCTTTGCTTCATTGAGTGGTGGAAAAGCAAAGCAGTTGTATATGCCTACACATGCAGAGAATGCAGGAGCAATTTCTAAAGTAGCCACGTGAGTCTGAAAAACACTATGGTTGCTATAATGATTCAAAAAATGCTTCATAGACACCCTGGCATATTTTGAAGAACCTCTTTTGAAAGCTGTTCTCTATTAGCATTCATTATTTATATGACGTGAATCAGAAAGTTACAGTATTCTGAGCTCCTGCATAGAATTTCTATTTAGAAGGTTCATTTTTAAAATTCATGTCTAATGAGAATTGGTATATTAAAATCTACCCAGCAAGGTCCCTTCCAACTCTGTTATTCTGTTCTGTTCTGTTCTGAATACTAAAGAGTTGAAATTAAGTTTTAAAATATATCTTCTGTAAAAGAAGTTGGAAGTTATTTTTTGCATTTTCGTTTCTATAATTTTAACTTTTTGCACATCTCTCTTTATCTCTCTTTGACCATTTGTTTTTGTTAGTTTTTATATTTATGCTTTATTAAAATTGAATAAAGTTATATCTTAAAAAATCAATATATTGGCACTTCCAGTGAGTCATTATGACAAACTGACCCATTATTACCCACATGTGTCCTGTACAGCTGTTTTTGTGTGAGTGGATAGCAGAAACTGTGTTTTTGTGGTCAGCTTGCAATTGGCTGGGAGTCATGGGATTCCACCATGCTTATAGCTGCTAATGTCGCCTATATGGACTCTAAATTTGACTGGCTCATCTCTTAATCACCTTGGACTTTGTAGATTTAGAACCTTCACACTGGCAAGTTTTATTGAAATCACTGGGTGAATGTCCTTCAGTCCTTAAAAAAAGCACTCCAACTATAAGTTTAAGAATTTGTATTGACTTTCGCAGAAATGGACAGGCTAACTTTAGAACTCAAAGACAAGGGTGAGACGGAATATTACGAAATCTGGAATAAAATGTATCAGTGGTTGGAAAAGAGGAGGAAATGTCGGGATAGAGAAATATTGATAAGTTGAGAATTGAATAATTATTATGTTAATATTATATGATACGCAGGAATTGTATTGGTATTGAATGTAACTTTTGTAGACGAAGGGATTTATGTGTTTGAATTGTAACAGATTGTACATATTTAAATAGCGAATATGAATTGTAGTCGTTGTTAGGTAAAACTTTTTGGGAATGTTTGAACCGGAAAAGTAGCACTATGTCCAATGTTTTCAATTGTATATTTAATAAAAAACTTTTTAAAAAAAGAATTTGTATTTTTTGAAATATATAGCAAGAAGATGGTTATTGCTGGCTTTGGAAAGTTTCACATGGATTAGGGCAGCGGTCCCCAACCTTTGCGGCTTGGCGGCCCGGCAGGGGGAGAGGGAAACCAGGCCACGCGAGCAGCGGGCCGGTGCGCACATGTGCGCGCTCAACTTGCACAAGTGGTGGGGTGGCATGCACAGGCATGCACGTGCAGCTCAACTTGCGCAAGTTGAGCTGCGTGCAGGTGTGCACACGTGCTGGCTGCCGCTCACGCAAGTTGAGCTGCGCACACATGTGCATGTGCACCGGCCTACCACTAGCATGGCCCGGTTCCAAATAGGCCACAGCCCGGTAGTGGGCCACGGCCTGAGGGTTGGGGCTGAGTTGGACTTGATTTAAGATTTTGATGTTGATTGAAAGGATCCTCTCCCATGAGAAAAAACCTGTTTATATTCTGAATTGATAAAAAGACTTTGAAGATTAGACATCAGAGGGAACCAGATGGCTACTTTAAAAGAAACATTTGACTCATGGTGGCGTGTTTTTTTTTAACGATTTAACTCTTTACTAGCATCCGCTGGTATAATTGCAGAGGATCAAGCTCCACTGAATAAAACTGAAACTGATTTAAAGGTGGAGTTAAAAATTACATCTTACAGGAAGGAGATGGAAATAATGGATTTACAAATGAAAGATGACTCAAAAATTGAAAAAGAAATGCAAATAATAAAACACAGTGAAAAAGAGCAAAATCTACAATGTGCAGATTTTATGGGTCATTTGCAGAAATGTTTGGTGCTACATATAAGAAACATGATTCAAAACCTCTCCCTGGTTACATCTACCCATCCCATCAGGTCCGGCAACAAAGGCAACTTGCGGGTCCCGTCAGCTAAGGAATGCCATTGGGTAGGACCCAGGAAGAAAGCCGTTTCTGACATAGCTCCCAGCCTGTGGAATATCATTCCCCGAGGTGAGGTTGGCCCCAATCATGTTGGCCTTCTGGCTTTGTCAACCAGCTTGGTGATACCATGGTAGAGTGGAGCCTGTTAGTTGGTTGTATGACAGTTAATGGAATGTACTCTCTGTACGTTTTCCTGCCATTTTGTTTTTTACTTCTTTTTATTTTAATTTAAATTGGTTGTTTTCATGGTTTTTATATATTCTTGATTATAGTGTACACTGCCCAGAGTCACTGTGTGAGATGGGTGATAATACAAATGTGATTAAATAAATAAAAACAAACATTGCCTAAAATGCCACAGCATTTTCAGCTACTAAAATTTTTTGGATACTTGATTTAGCATGTCTAATTTGGTAAACAAAGCTAAGGAAGTCTGATATAGCGATGTAGATGCTGTATTTAGTTTTTTTCTCTAGTAACTTAAGAAATTCCTGACTAGAATCATTTTCAGTTAGAATGTGATTCTATTTAGAATTAAAGTTTATTTTAGATTTGATTTTAATTGTCTAATTTTATTTGGGCTCATCATACTACTTAATTTTATGAACTAATTGATTTCAACAATTAGTTGAAATTTTCAACAATTGAAACTTTTGGAAAAATTTCTTTGGAAACAACTTAAAAGGAAAAATATCAGTTCCATCTATGTTTAAACACGTTTACAACAATGATGGGTGTACTACTAAGCATAAACACTGTAAGAATCCCTAATACAGCTCTGCATTTAGAAACAGACTTTAATTTCGGTTGAGGCCAGAACTTGCATATGGCTTATCTGCTTAAAATCATATTTCTTTTTCTATTAGGATTTAGGCTCTGGGTTTCTTCCTTATTTTTCTAATAACTCAGTAACTTCAGAGTGCTAGAGATTCTCAGACAGTGAAATCTTCATAGTGGACAGGAATCATATCTGACCTTGTTCGCAGATGTCAGCTTTCTGGAAAAGTTTGGAATCTTTTCAGAAAAAGGAAGTTAGCTGAGGAAGCTTTTGACCTTGAAACAATGAAGAGCATTCACACTACCAGTAGTCCTCAATTTATGACCACAATTGCGCCCAAAATTTCTGTTGGTAAGTGAAAGATTTGTTAAGTGAGTTTTGCCCCATTTTATGACCTTTCTTGCCACAGTTCTTAAGTGAGTCACTGCAGTTGTTAAGTTAGTAACTTGTTGCTTGTATATACGACAGCTTATGCACCGGAGACAAATTCCTTGTGTGTCCAATCACACTTTGCCAATAAAGAATTCTATCTAACACGGTTGTTAAGTGAATCTTGCTTTCCGATTGACTTTGTTTGTCAGAAGGTTGCCAAAGGGGATCACATGACCCTGGGGCACTGCAACCCTCATAAGTACATGACAGTTGCCAAGCATCTGAATTTTGATCACATGACCACGGGGATGCTGCAATGGTCATAAGTGTGATAAACGGTCATAATTCTCGTTTTTCAGTGTCATCGTAACTTTGAACGGTCACTAAATGAACTGTTGTAAGTCAAGGACTACCCGTAGCTTGTTCCAATGCTTTCTCCTCAACATTGCTCCAAAGACGTAACTGCACCATTCTCCTTGGGGAACACACTCCAACCAATGAATCACAATCTCTTGCATAATTCATTTTATCTTGACACTGGTTCTGCTTGCTTTTTAAGTGAAATAGACCAGGTAAATATGCTGAATATATTCTTATTCTGTGCACATCTGAAAGTATCAATTGCTATTAATTTCACATTCAGGCAGGCACGGTCAGACAATATGCCACCCGGTTGACGACTGCTTCCATCAGGAACGGGCCTAGGAAGCAGTGGTCGAGTTTGCGGGTCGGTTGCATCATGGGGAGGTGCCGGGTGGAGAGTTAGATGCGGTTGCCAACTGCCAAGGGAGGGACATCTCGATGGTGCCGATCTGCAAACTTCTTATAGTCCTCCTTGGCCCGCTCCAATTGTTCCTGCAACACTTGGTGTGCGGCAGTAAGTTCTTGAAGTAAATCCACAGCCGCGTGCAACAGTGAATCCACGATGGTCAGAGGGAACAAACGTGGATGAAACCTGTAGATTGCCAAGAACAGAGTTGAGTACAAGGATGCTGGGTGTTGTACGCGAACTCCACCAGCGCCAGCAGATCCACCATGTTTTCCTGTTGGAAATTCACGTAGCAATGCAAATACTGCTCCAGCATGGCATTATTCCGTTCCGTGCCTCCATCCATCTCCGCATGATGTGAGGATAAGAGACATACCTGCACCTGCAGAAGTCCAAAGAGCGCAAGCCAAAACCGGGCCATGAACTGGGTACCTCGGTCTGACACAATACGCTCAGGAAGGCCGTGCACACAAACAGCCGTGCCATCTCCCATGCCGTGGGCAACCCTGCACACGGCACAAAATGGGTCATCTTGGTGAGCATGTCCACCACCACCACCACCACTGTCGTGGCTCCTTTCGATTTTGGGAAATCGGTGATGAAGTCCATGGATACACTTCCCCAAGGCCTCCCCAGCGTGGGCAAGGGCTGCAGCAGTCCCGGTGGGGGTACCGGCATGTTCTTGGCTTGGCGGAACTCCGGGCATGATACCACGTAGGTCTCCACATCGTGTCACATCCGCAGCCACCGTAACACCCGCCCCAACAGGTACAAATTCTTGAACAGGCCACAATACCCTGCCACCGGGTTGTCGTGATACTGGTGCAGGATCAGGCTTCGGGAGGGCCCCTCCAGCACATAAATCCTTCCCCGAAACTTCAACAAGTCCTCCGAGCGCGACCAAGAGCCCAATGGGCCTCCAACAGAGTCTAATTCTGCTTCTCTGGCCTGGACAAGTCTCGACGCTGCACAGGCCTGATTTGCTCTTTCAGATCAATGGGCTCTTGGGTCACCGCGAACATTTCCACCGGAAGTACTGACCGGAGCAGCACCTTGTCCCTGGCCCAGGGGTACTTGGGTTTGCGCAACAAGGCATCGGCTCTCTGGTTCCGGCCTCCCAGACTATAGGTTACTCAGAAATTGAAGCGTGTGAAGAAGAGACCATTGGAGCTTCCTGGCCGTTTTCAGATGCTCCAGGTTCCAATGGTCCATCAGCACTTCGATCTGGTGCCGAGCCCCTTTTAGGTGGTGCTGCCACACCTCGAAAGCCACCTTGACCGCCAGCAACTCCTTATCCCAGATGGTGTAATTCCGCTCGGCAGGGTTGAGCTTGTGCAAGTAGTAAGCGCAAGGGAAGAGTTGCTTCAAATTCAAGGGGACTTGTAGCAACACCGCCCTCACCGCGATGTCCAACGCATCTATCTCCACCACGAACGGCCATGACGGGTCAGGGTGGCGAAGAATGGGGTCTGTAACAAAGGCCTTCTTCAGAAACTTGAAGGCGTGCTGTTTGGCCAACCCCCACATGAATCGCACCCCTTTATGCAGCAGCCGAGTCAAGGGAGCGGTCACCACGGCAAACTGGGGAATAAACGTCCAATAAAAATTCGCGAACCCCAGGAGCCTTTGGACATCCTTCACTTGGTGTGGGGGCTGTCAAGACTGCAGGGCCTCAATCTTCTCTGGGTCCATGGCGATGCCCTCGGGCGAATTCCGGTGACCCAAAAAGTCAATGCTGGTTTGTGCAAACTGGCACTTTTTGCGCTTTGCGAAGAGGTGGTTCTCTCGCAAACGCTGGAGTACCATTCGTACATGGGACCAGTGTTCTTCGGCCAATGACGAGTACACCAGGATGTCATCCAAGTAGATCACCACAAAGGTGTCCAAGAGATCCCAGAACACGTCGTGCATGAGGTGCATGAACACGGTGAGGGCATTTGTGTGTCCGAACGGCATCACCGTGTATTCGAAATGTCTGTACCGGGTGCGGAAAGCTGTCTTCCACTCACCCCCTTTGCAGATTCTCACCAAGTTGTAAGCCCCTCGCAAGTCCAACTTCGTGAAGAGCCATGCCCGCCTTAGCCGCTCCATGAGTTCTGGAATGAGCGGGAGCAGGTACTGGTTCCTCATGGTAATGGCGTTGAGCTTATGGTAGTCACAGCAAAGCCTCAGTTCCACCGACTTTTTCTTGACAAAGAGGACTAGGGGACATCGACGGACAGATGAAGCCCTTCTTCAAGTTTTTCTAGATAAAGGCCTTGAAGGCCTCGAGCTCAGGCTCAGACAAGGAGTAAATCCAACCCACCGGAAGCTTGGCATTCGGAACCAGGTTGATGGGACAATCGTAGGGCCAATGCGATGGGAGCCGCTCGGCCTCGTTCTCTCCAAACACGTCGGCAAAGTCTGCAATTTCCAAGGGAAGATCCAAAGACAAAGTGGGAGATTTCTCTGTGGCACATACATGAAGCCAATGAGAACTGCATATAGGATTGCCCAGCTGAATGACCCCATCCGACCACATGATCCGTGGGTCGTGTGCTTGGAGCCATTCCAGTCCCAACACGATTGGGAACTGCAACCGCTCCATGTGGTTTTCCATACGCATCTGAAGAGGCTCGGTAGCCGTGGCTACCAGCCTTGACCAAAGCAGCCAGCCATTGATGGTTTCCACCAAAATAGGCGGGTCTGCCTCATGCTGCAGCACCTTCCACTTTGTGGCAAAATCTGTGTCCATGAAGTTTGTGGTCGCTAAGTCCACCATGGCTTGCGTGAGAACTTCCTCACCGGTGGGAAAAGTCAATGTCACAGCCACCACCAAGTGCCGAGTCAACATAATCCGTGATGCTAACACCTGGCCCGCCCCAGAAATTACCCAACCTGGCGAACCATTTAAGTTAGGCAGGGGGAGTTTCCCACCGTCACCGGAGTTTCCTTCACGGGACACTTAGCAGCTAGGTGACCGGGGCCTCCACAGTACAGGCACAAGCCTTCTCTGCGCCTCCGATCCTTTTCTGCCAGCATGAGGCGCGTCTACCCCTCCACTTGCATGGGTTCCTCGGGGGAGGGGGTTGAGGCTCGTGAAACCTCCCGGGTATTGGAGTGGCCGCCCCTCGTCGCCGTGCCCTTCGCTGCTGGAGCCAACCGTCTATGTGCAAGCATAAGTGCATTAAGGCTTGTAGTGTGCTAGGACAGTCCGTCCGGGCCAACTCGTCCAGAATCTCAGAGGACAGGCCCTCCTGGAATTGGTCCATTAGGGCCTCCTCATTCCATCTCAAATCCTGACTGATAAGACGAAAATCAGTGATGTATTTGGCTACCGGGCGACGCCCCTGCTTCAACTCCTGCAGCTGCCAGTTTGCTGTTTGCGCCTTAACGGGGTCTTCAAACATGGCCTTCATTTGGAGGCAAAACCCTGCACAGTCATCCAACAACTAACTGGGCTGCATGAGGAGCGGGGTCGCCCACCGGGCTGCTGGTCCCGTCAATAGCCTAATGATAAATCTCACCTCCTCCCGGTCGGTTTGGATATCATACAGTCTTAAGCTCATGAACAGCTGACATTGTCCAAAAAATGCTGGGAATTGAGCTGAGTTCCCATCAAACTTATCTGGGGTAGAAACCGGGCACTTATGGTGAGGTCTTGAAGGTCCAGATGCCTGCAATTGCACCAACTGGCTGGAAAGGAGAGTTACTTGCTGGGCCAGCTGGGTGTTGTCGGCTAGTACCGTGTTTCCCCAAAAATAAGACCTCCCCTGATAATAAGCCCTCCCCTGAAAATAAGCCCTCCTCCGAAAATAAGCCCTCCCCGAAAATATTTAAATGCATGCGCAGCCGGTCCCCGCCATTTCCTCTGGTTAGGGTTAGGGAGACAGAGCTGGAAATCAGGTAAGAAGGCAAGAGGAGCCTGGTCTTGCTCCACGCACCCCAAAATAATAAGACCTCCCCGAAAATAAGGCCAAGCGCTTATTTCGGGGTTCAAAAAAATATAAGACACGGTCTTATTTTCAGGGAAACACGGTAGTTGCTCCATAATGTCCAACAAAAAGGGCACTCCTCCTGGGGAAAATGTGGCTGGGAACAAACTGTGCTGTCCCGCTCACACACACACACACACACACACACATCTAACTCAAACACCTGTGGTTTAGTGAGTTTATTAATATTCCCCAGCAATTCCCTTCACCAAAAAAAACCCAGAACTGTCCCAATTAAGTACAGTCACGAGCATACCAATGCAGGTCCACAGAGCAATGGCCAAAGAGTCCACAAGGCACTTGAAAGTTTCACAATCAAAATAAATCCACCAGGCAAACTTAAATCCACAACAAAAGAGTTCACAAGGCAAGAAAACTCCAGAGTTTCCAAGGCATGATCCAAGTCAAGGCACGGGGTCAATCCAAAGCAAGGCAGGAATCACAACGACCAGAAGACACACAGCTAGGAAACAAACACGTTGTTCCCAGCATCGCCTCCATCTGTCTGCTGTGCTAAATAGCCAGCTTCCCGTGCAGCCCATCAAGAAGGGCGAGGCTTTCTTCTCACGAGTAGTCTGGCTGACCTTCTCTGCTCCTGCCTTTTCTCTGCCCTACATGTTCTTGGATCAGAGGTGCAGAAGGCAGTTCCTCCTCCTCCTCACTGACCACCTGCAGCTGCATGCTTTCCCCACCTGGAGCCTCAGCCAAATCCCTCACAGACGGCTGCTCAGAGCCATCAATCAACTCAGCTCCTGATGTGCCAGGGACTGGTTCATCCTCCCGGAACTGACATCTAGACAGGTATCTGGGGAAGCATTTATTATTCCACATGTTCTCTAATACAAGGCTTTTGCCCTGGCTGGACAGGGTTAAATTCACTTTCCCAGTTATACTGGGTTACCTAAACAGGTCTTTAGGGCTTTAACTTATTTAGCCCTTTTTGGTCTCTTAAAGTTCTTATAGATTAAAGTGGCAGATAATTCTTTGCCTCCATCCAGATTTTCTTGGACATGTTGGGGATTTTGTGCAGCCTCAGTTAGGTTGCTCCTTACCTAAACGAAGTTATGGAACAAAGTTTTTGCCAAACTCTAGGTCAGTCTCCAAGCTGTGCTCTATGCAGGTTTGCTGCTGAGCATGAAGCCCAAATCCATAGACTGGGGGTTTGATTCTGACCACCCTGGTTCTTGCCTGTCACTACTGAAGTTGCCCAGACATCATTACACACTTCCTCATCCAATAGCTACCTTTCCTATGTCTCTTGTTTATCCACATTTTTTCTGGGTTGGCTTTCCTTTCCTTTTTCTAGGCTGAAAAAATTTCCTTGACTTACGACCATTCGTTCAGCGACTGTTCAAAGTTAAGACAGCACTGAATGAATGGTGGTTATGACTAGTCCTTGGAGTTCCAGCAATCCCAGCACCCTCACAGTCATGTGATCGTGATCTGGGTGCTTGGCAACCCATTCGCACTTATGACTGGTTGACAAGTGTCCCACGATCACATGATCGCCATTTCCAACCTTCCATGCTGGTTTCCCCAGAAAGTCACAGGGAAGCCGGTAGGGAAGACTGCAAGTTGCTGAGGTAAGTCTCCCCCAACCCCTCTGTGCTCATACCAGCCACTCGTGCATCCCTACACAACCTCAAGCAGCATCCCCTCCCTGACCCACACAGTGCCTCTCATGCATCCGATCCATGTGGTGCCTCTTGTATACTCTTCCCAATCCTCCTCACACCCCTGCCCACCCTCTTCCTCCCTCACCTTACCTGACTAGCTGTGGGAAATTGGCAGGAAGTTGCCTCGTTTAACGGCCATGGGATTCAATTAACAATGACAACCAGGGCTGCAGGTATTGCCATTGCTATCACTTAGTGATGGAAATTCCAGTCACAATTGCCACTGTAACTCCAGGACTACCTGTAAAAGGATTCAGGCTCTTGGATATTATTCTAGCCTACCCACTGTGCCTAACATTATACCATCAATCAAGGCTTAAAGATGCAACCAACCACTAACGTATTGAACACATGCATGTCAAATGGCATAGTGTGTTGCCTTCTGAATTGTATTGTCAGCTTCTCCATTACATTTAAATTCTAGTATGCCTAAAAATACATGAAAAAATGACCCAACAATTCAGGGAATGACAGAACCTCTGGTATAGATTATTTTAAAAAGGGGGGAACAAATTAAAGGTTAATGACTATGGCAATCTTACAGACTTGTTCAAGGCTAGAAATATACTACAACTCACAATCATTATAATGTATAAACCTTTGTATTATTGTCTGGTACTTAAAAGATACTTTGCGGTTATGTGGCCCTAGAGCAGGGGTGTCAAACTCGCAACGACACGTCGTCACATGACGTATCGCAACTTTTTTTCCCTTCGCTAAAATGGGGGTGGGCGTGGCCAGAGCGTGACGCATCCGGGCCGCGGGCCACGAGTTTGACACCCCTGCCTTAGACCTTTAAAAACTGGCATTTTAGCAAACCTAAGTGTAAAGTATGAGGAGAGAACATTTTTATTTATTTTATTTTATTTTATTTATTTTGTCAAGTACGTATTTGATAATATACATAAGTATAACATTATTTGAATACATAAGATGGGTACAAATAAAAGGGAACATTTGGACAGGGACGGTAGGCACGCTGGTGCGCTTATGCACGCCCCTTACTGACCTCTTAGGAATGGGGTGAGGTCAACAGTAGACAGTCTAAGGGTAAAGTTTGGGGATTTGGGGAGGAAAACACAGAGTCAGGTAGAGAGTACTGACCTCTTAGGAATGGGGTGAGGTCAACAGTAGACAGTCTAAGGGTAAAGTTTTGGGGATTTGGGGATGAAACCACAGAGTCAGGTAGTGAGTTCCAGGCATTAACCACTCTGTTGCTGAAGTCGTATTTTCTGCAATCGAGTTTGGAGCGGTTCACTTTGAGTCTGTATCTGTTGTGTGCTCGTGTATTGTTGTGGATGAAGATGAAGTAGTCATTGACAGGGAGGACATTGTGGCAGATAATTTTATGAACTACATTAAGATCGGTTCTAAGGCGACGTAGTTTTAAGTTGTCTAAGACCAAAATTTAAAGTCTTGTGGAATCAGGTATTCTGTTGCGAACAGAGGAATG
>QLTV01001696.1:111028-121185 GCA_003457575.1 Thermophis baileyi | reverse complement strand
GTGTGATCCTGAATATTCATACCAACCCGGACACCATGAGTTGTAGTCCTGCCTTAGATACAAAGCCAGCTGGGCCAGTCATTCTCTCTCAGCCCTAGGAAGAAGGGCAAAACACTTCTGAAATCTGGTCCAGAAAACTGCAGAGACTAGTCTAAGCAGGCATCAAAAGAAAGCAAATCGAGTACCAATAGCAATAGGCATTTTGGATACAATCCCACAACATCTGGAGCACCTATTGAATACATTGACAAAATCATCAAGGACAGCATTACTGTATTCACTGCATTCTATTAGACAAAATTTATCTCCCAGTCTTGGGCTTTTGTTAAAAAAAAAAATAACAAATAGAATCCACAGCAGATAGTTGCAGTATACAGTATACTGTAGTCTGGAAGGTTATATTATTATTTTTTTAATTACCCAGCCATGTCCTCCACTGTGCTTCTCTGTTTTATTCCCTTTCTCACCAACAGTCAGTTCCATAGTTTAAGAGTAAGCTCATTACTCTTTGGGTTATTGTTTAACCACAATATGGGTTTATACCTAAATAGCAATAGCAATAGCACTTAGACTTATATACCGCTTCATAGTGCTTTACAGCCCTCTCTAAGCGGTTCACAGAGTCAGCATATTGCCCCCAACAATCTGGGTCCTCATTTTACCCACCTCAGAAGGATGGAAGGCTGAGTCAACCTTGAGCCAGTGAGATTTGAACCGCCGAACTGCAGCTAGCAGTCAGCTGAAGTAGCCTGCAGTGCTGCACTCTAACCACTGCGCCACCTCGGCTCTTCTCTCTAACTCTCTAAATCTCTAACTACTGTTCTGAACCTATGGCAATTGAATGGAAGGTATAGGAAAAGTGGTTGCAGAACCTGAGGGCGGAGTTAAGAGGGATCAGCCTAGAATCCCTATATGGCCACAAGTGAACTAAGTCCAACCTCCCTTGATTTCAATTGACCCTTATCTAACAGCAAGCAGGTGCTAAGCGTTAGTTGAGAAGATTCCTGTGCATAGGCATGATTAAATGGGAAGGGGAAGAGAGTGAATATTCTAAAGATGAAGTCTGCCTACCCACCCTTTACAAACTGTTTGGAACAAAGCTATACTCCAAGTTGCTTGGCAAAGTGACAAGGATTCTCAAACAGTAACAGGCAAATGTCATAGTACATTCAATCTTGGGCCTAGTAATCAAAAGGCTTCAGACGTTTTCCCAAAGAATTTTCTGGAACCAGAAGTTATTTTCCTCTTTTTTTCTTTTAAGTTATCGCTCAAAGACATGAAAGGAGAACCAATCAGTCCCCAGCCCTAACCAATAAGTCATCTTGCTAGTAAAAACAGTGGACATACTGAGTATACTATTCATAGATGATCCATTCATGGTCCTAGTATTCAGTTGGTTCCCATAGATTAAATGGAACTCTGTCAGGGATCCACACAATTGGATCACAGAAAAGGTTTCACGGAGTAGCAATTCAAGCAGCAAAAACTACTTTGGTCATGACTAGGGCCTCAGTATTATGGGCATGTTCTTTTTTCCCAGAAGAATTAGTCCATATAAGATACCTAAGGTATATCTGGGTAAGCTAGTAAAGGCCCGCAGATTAATGGCTGCTTGATTTATGTGCTTCATTTATGTAGGAGGAGGAGTGGCGGATCCTGCGGGTAGAGTTAAAAGAGGGGTCAGCCTAAAATCCCTACGTAGCCACAAGTGAATGAAGTCCAACCTCCCTTGAATTCCGTTGACCCACATCTGACTCCTAGCAACTGCCAACCATTAGTTGAGAAAATACCTGTGAATAGGCATGATTAGCAATAAATCAGTTTAATTGAACCTTCATGTGTGGACTTGATGTTTTGCACCTGACATTAATCTTCTCAAGTCAAAAAATTTCAGTGGACTGCAATGAAAAACACCACCATGGCATCTGACCCACAGACTGGAGCAGCGGCTGACCAAGCAACTTTGGACGCTGTTCTGCACCGCCAGAACAGTATGGAAACTGAAATGTGCAATATTTAATTTAATTTAATTTATAAAATTTATATGCCGCCCAACTCCTGAAGGACTCTGGGCTGCTTACATCATAAATATGTCAGCCACTATGCTCCAACTGGTGCAACAAATGCCGAATGTGGCACAGCCTCCACCTCCGATAGCCCCAGCACCCACACCTACTCTGGCAGCATTGCCCGTTTTACAGAGAACTCATGGCAGCTTGCCAGAAAGATCTGGAGGAGAATCAGGAAGGATGAGAACCTGCATGACCCAATGTGAGCTGTTTATGTGAAGCTGAGCAGCGGAATTTCTGACCGACCAGTCGTGAGTCTCCTTTGTACTGAGTCTCCTCACAGCCTCAGCGTCGCAATGGGCTCTCCCTATCATAGAACACAATGATCCTATTATGGGTGACTATCAGAACTTCATGGTAAACTACAAGGGCCACTTCGGGGATCTGATAAGAGAGGCTGCAACAAGGCAACAGAAGAGTCAGACTACATAGAAGAGTTCAAATTGATAGGGAGGGAGAAGAGCCCATCCAAATAGGTGCAATTACAAAATCACTGGCCGCCAAAGAAAGAGGGGCAGGAATTTGGCACTTTGTTTCTACTGTGGAGAATCAGGGCACAAAGAAAAGAATATAAGTACTTTTGTTGCTACACGGAGACAGCTTCTGGACTTTGTGCTTGAGGTGGAAAAAAATGAAACTTTGATTTTGGGTTTTACTGATTAGATTGATTTGTTGTTATAGAAATGGCTAGTTTATACTATTAGAGAAATCAAAAGTTGAGGTTTGATGTTAATGCTTTATTCTACTGCAACAGAGAGAGTCAGAAGTCAACGCTTTTTCTTTTCTTTTCTTCGTCCCCTCCTCACTTTTCTTTCCCCCTTTCCTCCCCATTGTGTCCTATTATTTGCTTTCATATTTTTGTATTTTATTCTATAATCTAATAAAAAATGTTTAATGAGAATCAGGGCATATGGTGAAAAACCCCTTCCAGAGCCCCAGGAGAGGAGAAAGACCCCCCCTCCCCAGCCCTGGCACTGGAGAGATTTGCCCTGAACGCAAACTCCAAAGCCAGGGAAACACCAACAGGTCCTCTCACAGGAGGGGCTATTCAAACATTAAAGAGGGCTCAACACCATTCCCATCAAGGTATGCTGTTGAAGATTTATGTTGCCTTGTTCCTAGCCCTACCCCACGGGCAGGAAGAAAATGTTGCAGCATTAGTGGATTCAGGGACAACAGCCAACTTTATAGACTTTGCAATGGTTAAGGCATTACACCTCTTTACACTCACTTTGGGCACTCCCATGCAAGTAAAAACAATAGATGGCCAGCCTTTGAAAGCGGGTCCAATTACACATGCCACGACCTCCCTGCAAATTATAGCCCAACATGGCTATAGCTGTTAACCCTGTATGTCACGAGCCACCTCCACGTTCCCATTCCATTCCATTCTTTAAAATCCTTTAAACCACCCAAGGATGCAGAAACAAAACCTAACAGTTAAAGCAAAAAGGGACTCGAAAAGAAAATTTAAAAGGAGGCATAAACTGGATATACAGTCGGGAGGAAACCTTACACACAACATGGCGGCAACGAACTACATCTCTAAATTAGTTAAGGAAGTAAAGGGCAAAGCCCATGCTCCAAAACTTACTTTTAATTCACGGACAGCTCATGTGGATTGGGGGCTTTAAGATGGAGAAGACACGGAGGAGAGGCTACTTCTACAGAGACGTAGGATTCTACTCCAAGTTGCTGATATTTCTTTGAACGGGCAGGTGGCATAACAGATGAGTAATACTGAACTCTCTTTCCCAACTTTTACACTGTAGGGTATATTCTAACGAATTAACAGAGTGTCACGTCCCGTAGTTCAGCATCCAGATTGTTCTTCCTTCAATGTTATTCAGGCTTGAAACTTTTTAATGAAATATTCTATTTGGCCAATACGGGTGTTTTATACCACCCAAATACAGCCTCTGCTAAAGTCTGGGCAGAGAGCCAAGACAGCGAGGAAGGCTGACTACAACCCTGAAACTTCCAAAATGTTAACAACTAAGCAAAGAACCCCTCTATTAACAAGGATAGAACAAGATAAGGATAATAAAAAAGCGAACTCAGATCTACTTAACGGACAGTTACAGTTTATGGATGATGAGGAAGAATTAATCCATCGGTTTGCCACCCTTTGCCCAGGAGACCAACAGCTGATTCTAAAGAAAATTGGAATAATTAGTTCAATGTTCAAATCGGTAACTAATGCAACTGAAAGTCTAAACACTCTGCTTCCCTCTAGCTGCTCTTCTGCGGAATTGTTATGAAGCTCGGTTTCTGAAAGCACCAAATCCCCAACTAATAGAGAAGGCGTGTCAGTCCAAAGCAAAAAGTAAAGGAAAAGGATACTCAGCAGGATATACAAGTACAAGTCCAAATTAAAATATCTGGATAAACCGTAATGTTCCTCTACTAACTCGTACTGCATGAGGCAGCTCTGGCATAGCTACAAAGTCCTGACTGGAGGCCACCTTAAATGGGGTGAACCCTGTGCTACTATGCACAGAATTGTTATATGCTACTTCTGCAAAAGGCAAAAGGTCAGCCCAATTGTCCTGTTGGTAATTAATGTAGCACCTGAGGTACTGTTCCAGGACTGAGTTGGTTCTCTCACACACTCCATTAGTTTGGGGTGATGGCTCCATTAGTTTGGGGGTGATGGGAGGAGCTTAAGCCCTGGGCTGTTCCCAACAGCTTCAAAAATTCCTGCCAAAACTGTGATGTAAATTACACTCCTCTATCTGAAATAATGTGCTCAGGCACACCGTGCAACCTATACACGTGTTGTACAAAAAGTTTAGCTAACATCTTTGCAGGGGGAATCTTGAGGCAGGGAACAAAGTGCACCTGTTTTGAAAAAAGATGAGTAACAACCCAAATAACAGTGTTTCCCCCACTTTCAGGCAATTCCACAATAAAGTCCATAGATATTTCTTTTCCATGGTGCCTGGGGCCTGGCCACAGTCTGTAAAAGCACTGTGGGCTTCCCCGGAGGTCTCTTTGCCGCAGCACAAACTGGATAGCTGGCCACATAGCTTTCAATGTCTTTCTTCAAGGAAGGCCACCAAAACTGCCTCTTAACCAAGTGCAGGGTTTTTACAAATCCAAAATGTCCTGCTGACTTAGAGTCATGAGCGCCCTTTAATATGGTGCCCCTCAAGCTTGACGGCATGTATAATTTGGCTCCGACCCAAGCCATCACGCATGGTACAGTCATTTTTATGAGTAGTAAGCCATTCATCAACTTTTAGTGCTTCTTTAAGCTTCTCACACAGTTCATTTGGAATCTCAGGCTCCTTCTTCCCCTGAACTCTAGTGGTTACCGGTGCTGCTAGCTGCTTCGAGGGGATAACAGGTTTGACCACTTCGGCTTTAATGCTGTTGTATTGGGGCAACCTAGACAAAGCATCCGCCATAAAATTCTTCCCCCGGGACATAACGCAGGGTGAAGTTGAAACGATTAAAGTATTCAGCCCAACGGATTTGTTTAGGGGATAGCCTGCGTGGAGTTTTCAGGGCTTCCAGATTTTTATGGTCAGTCCATACCTCAAACGTGGCCCTTGCCCCTTCCAGGAAATGCCACCAAGTGAGTAGGGCCCACCGCACTGCATAAGCCTCCTTCTCCCATATCGCCCACCTCTGTTCGGTCTCGGTGAAGTTCTTAGAGGTGTACGCGCAGTGCTGTAGCAACCCCTGGGCATTCTTTTGCAATAACACTGCCCCCACGGCTACATCGCTTGCGTCGGCCTGAATTACAAATGGAGCGTCTGGGTCGGGATGCTTCAGCATGGGTTGTGCTGCAAACAGTCGTTTGAGTTTTTCAAATGCTGCTTGGCACTCCATGGTCCACTTAAGTGGCTAACCCGGCTTCGGCTTCCCTTCACCCTTAGTTTTTAAAAGGTTGGTGATTGGCAATGTGATATTTGCAAATGAGGGGATGAACTGCCGGTATAAATTGGCGAAACCCAGGAAGCTTTGCAATTGCCTCCTAGAGCGGGGAGGGGCCCACTCTAATACTTCCTTTATCTTTTCTGGCTCCATTTCCACTCCTTCATTTGAGATACGGTAACCCAGGTAATCAATTTTATCTTGGTGAAATTCGCACTTGGAAAGCTTTGCATACAGTTCAGCAGCTCGGAGCCTTTTAAGGACTGCCCGCACCAATTTCACATGTTCCTCCATAGTTTCAGTGTATATTAAAATGTCACCCAAATACACCAACACTCCCTTGTACAAAAAGTCATGCAGCACCTCATTGATCAGTTGCATGAATACTGCCGGGGGGGGGCTGTAGGTCGAAAGGGAGCACCCACAATTGGAAACATCCCAGAGGGCAATTAAACGCAGTTTTCCATTCGTCGCCCTCCTTGATTCGAACCCAGTAGTAAGCTTCCTGCAAGTCTAACTTAGTGAAGACTTTTCCTTTGGCTAAATGCGTCAACATGTCTTTCATCAGGGGCAGTGGGTAGACATTTTCTACGCACACCGCGTTTAGCCCCCTATAAACAACGTACAGACGAAGAGTCCCACCTTTCTTCTCCTGGAACAAAACCGGGGCTGCCACTCGTGGCCTTGCTGGTTGGATAAATCCACGTTTTAAGTTCTTGTCTATGAAGGTGCGAAGCTCTCCTAGCTCGCGTGGAGTCATCGAGTAAAGTTTAGGCTTTGGGAGTTTAGCCCTGGGTAGGATTTCAATACTGCAGTCTGTGGGGCGATGGGGCGGGAGCGCATCATAGCCTTTCTCACTAAATACACCTCGCAAGTCCCAATACTCCTTCGGGAATCTGGATTTGCTTATTGAGTGATCCCGAGCTGCTGCCCCCAGCTCCCTTTGCCCTTTGTTTCTCTTACTGCTGGGTTTTGGGATATTTTCCTCTTCCTTGGCCATTTTCTGTCGAATCTTTAAAAACCCTCTCCTCCAATTCACATCAGGGTTCCGTTTCTGCAGCCAAGACAGTCCAAGTAGAAGGGGCCTCTCCATCCCCAATGCCACTATAAAACTCAGAGTCTCTTTATGCTTTCCCATTCTCATCTCTACTGGTTCAGTTATAAAGTGAGCTGGGCCCCCTCCAGCTACGGTCCCATGTAGCTGGCAAAACGCTATGGGCACCCTTGGCCGTTTGAGTCTCAGTCCCAGCTTTTCAACGACTTCAGAGCTAACTACGCACCTAGTGCAGCCCAAGTCCAATAAAGCCAGCATCCACCCTTGGGTCCCTGAAGAGAGCACCACTAGTTCCACAGGGAGGGTTACAGGGGTCACCTGCCGACTTACCAGGGGATCATCGTCGTCGTCGCTTTCAGTCTCACCCGAGCTGGTTGGAGTTCCCAACCCCTCAGAACCAGGAGGGGTGAACTCTACAACCTCCAGACCTTTCAGCGCTGTCTTTCGGGTCCTCTGAACTGGTTTCATTGCCTCCTCCCTCGGGGTTGCCGTGGCGCTGAGGTTGGACTTGCTGGATCGGCATGCCGCAGCTCAGTGCGCTTCCTTCCTGCATCTGAAGCACGTTGTGGTCCTGGGGTGTTTTTTACGCGTGGGAGGGAAGGACTTGCCCCATCCGCTGGCCCTCCAGCATCGGTCTGGGGCGAGGTCAATCTCCACTTCCCCCACCAACATATACCAGTGTTGTAGGGTCCGTGGGGCCCCGCGCGAGACGCAGCTGTGGTAGACGTCATCGTTGGGGCCATCTTTGAAGCAGTCGATGAGGATGTCTTCAAGCCATGCAGCCAACCGGCATGCCAACTCTCGGAACTCCTGGGTGTACGTGGCCACCAACCGTTGCCCTTGGGTGATGGTCTTTATCCGGATCCGAGCCTTGCATTTGGCCAGTGGATCCTCGAACAGTTGGCGAAGGGCTGCCATAAAGTGGTCATAGTTCCACAGTTGGAGGGCATTGTTATTGTGGAGGGAGACCATCCACTCAGCTGCTGCACGCTCCAGAGCCATGGTTACCCATCTTATTTGGGCTTCTCCCGTCTCCAGTTTGGCTCCATACTCCTGCATGTAGTTCCAGACTTACACCAGGAAGAACCCCAGTTGCTCAGGGTCTCCTCCATACTTAACCCGCAAGGCTGGGACCTTTGAGGAGCGGTCCCTGCAGGCGGAGTGGCTTGTGCAGCTTTGTCTGGGGTGACCCAGGAACCTTGAGTAGCCTTCTGTGCCAGAGGTTCTTGGGCTCTTCAACTCCCCTTAACCTGTTGTATCGGGAACAGGGCCTGGTTCAGCATGGCTTCCTTTGGGCTTCCCTCCGGGGGGGTCTTCCCTCTGCCCCACGCCCCTTGCCCATCTGAGCCGGATGGGCTTCTTGTTGAATTTCAGCTCCTCTCGCCATTCTGCCTCATCTCGAGCACGGTGTGGTCTAGTGGGGAAGATGGCGGTAGCTCCAGTTTCCTCCAGCTCACTCCCGTGGTTGGACATTGGATGCTCGGTCCCCACGGTAGACTGCTGTCTCCGGGTTGACCATTAAACCAGAGCTTGCTTAATGTCAAGGCTGCCTCTGTCCATTTCCTAGGAAAGAAAAATCCTTAGCTCCATAGATTTAGAGAAAAGTACTTTTACTAGGAACGAACCAAAAGCAAGAAATTCCAGGCAAGCTCTGAGGCAAAGCATGCGAAAACAGCAACTTGAAACAAACTGTACAGCCCAACCCCCTTGTAGCTAGGCAACTGCATACCAAAGCTAGCAAAGCTAGCAGAAATGACCTTGGAGAGAGAGAAGCAAAATCCAGGCCGTAGTTGCAAAGCTGCAATGAAAAATTCTCCACTGATCCCTCCCCCCTTTTCTATGGCAGCAAGCAACAGGCTAGCTGACACCATCCATTACAACTAGATAATGAGAAGGATGGTCGGAGTCCTCATTCATTAGTAGAAATGCCAATCCCAGATCAAAATCAGGGGAATACTATCAATCAAGATAATGAAGAGCAACAACTACAACTTATGAGGAGGAATATTGAACTCTATAATACTTGTGTTTACACAGGAAGTATAGTCAATATTGATCCAGCTCCAAAAGCAAGTTGACATTCGGTACCCTTATTCCCTAGTCAACCAACCCAGTCAGAATATCTTGCTTACGAGAGTCCTATACAAATTGTGACTTGGAACATAGCTGGCTGGAAAGAAGTGGTTGACAGTGGACTAGTGAGTTTCTTATCTAAATTTGATGTAATAGCCATCCAGGAAACCTGGCTAACTGAAGAGGACGAATTAGAACAACATTCGGGCTTTCAGGGATGGGCTTCCCCTGCCCAAAAAACAAAGAATAAGGAGCGACCCTCTGGTGGACTATGTATTTTTATTAAGCAAGAATTGCAATGGCAGGGGGAGAAACTATATAATGAAGATACGTTTTCGTATTTTTTTAGCTGTGAAATTTAGATATGAGGAGTTTGAATTAATATTGGTAAATGTATACATTCCTCCAAACACATCCCTGTGTTATAACTCTGACTACTGGACATGTTTAGAGGTTATACTAGATGATATATCCGTACTGTACCCTCAATACATAATTATATTGCTTGGAGATTTTAATAGAATAGAATAGAATAGAATAGAATAGAATAGAATAGAATAGAATAGAATAGAATAGAATAGAATAGAATAGAATAGAATAGAATAGAATAGAATAGAATAGAATAGAATAGAATAGAATTGTGATTGGACACACAAGGAATTTGTCTTGGTGCATATGCTCTCAGTGTACATAAAAGAAACTCAGTGTACATAAAAGAAAAGATACATTCGTCAGGAATCATAAGGTACAACACTTAATGATAGTCATAGGGTATAAATAAGCAATCAAATCACACTAGGAAACAGTCAATATAAATCGTAAGAATACAAACAACAAAGTTACAGTCATGCAGTCATAAGTGGGAGGAGATGGGTGATGGGAACGATGAGAAGATTAATAGTAGTGCAGACTTAGTAAATAGTTTGACAGTATTGAGGGAATTATTTGTGTAGCAAGTGATGGAATTCAGGAAAAAACTGTTCTTGTGTCTAGTTGTTCTGGTGTGCATCTCTGGTGGTGGTTCTCTATAGTGTCGTTTTGAGGGTAGGGGTTGAAACAGTTTATGTCCAGGATGTGAG
>QLTV01001696.1:65896-77083 GCA_003457575.1 Thermophis baileyi | reverse complement strand
GGCCCAAACCGGCAGGAACCCACCTCTGGTTTCATTTTATGAGCAAGAGTAACTTGGCTGCTGATAGGTATTTTAGTATTTTAACTATTTTAATTCCTCAATGTGCTCTGGCAACCTGCCTGATTTGTAACTCTGGGTTGCAGG
Organism: Thermophis baileyi; assembly: GCA_003457575.1. NCBI lineage: Eukaryota > Metazoa > Chordata > Lepidosauria > Squamata > Dipsadidae > Thermophis > Thermophis baileyi. The sequence continues at coordinate 76,939 of QLTV01001696.1, read as the reverse complement.
TATTTCTAATCTAATGACTGGTATTTAGGGCAGCTTTTTGCAAGCAAAGAAGCTTTTTGTATTTTTGTACAGGTAATCCTTGACTTACAACAGTTCATTTAGTGACCATTCCAGAATGGTTTAGGATGGCTGTGGCTATTACTGATCTTCAGTGTGTATTCCCCCATTTCTAATCTAATGGCTGGTATTTAGGGCAGCTTTTTGCAAGCAAAGACGCTTTTTGTATTTTTGTACAGGTAATCCTTGACTTACAACAGTTCATTTAGTGACCATTCAAAGTTACAAGGGCACTGAAAAAAGGGACTTATGACCGTTTTTCACACTTACGACCGTTGCAGCATCCCCACGGTCATGAGAGGGCAGGCGAGGCGAAGCGCCCCTCGACGTAAGTGACATTGAGTTGGCCATGCCCACCCAGCCACGCCCACCCAGCCAGTCATTAGGGCAGAGAACCGGTTGTTAAAAATTTGCAGCCCACCACTGAACTGGCAGATGTGATTTCAGAACTATTGAAACATATCTTTCAAAAGTTCTTGGAGCACCGGGGAACTACCTGAGGACTGGAAAAGAGCTGATGTGTCCCCACCTTCAAAAAAAAAAGGGGGGGAATCCAGGAAATTACAGACCAATCAGCCTGACATCAATACCTGGGAAGCTCTTGGAAAAGATAATCAAGCAACAAATCTGCGAACACCTAGAAGAAAACAAAGTTATAACCAAAAGCCAACATGGGTTCGTCAAAAACAGATCATTGCAAAAACAGATCATGCCAAACACTTCAACAAAGTGACTAAATTAGTGAATCAGCAAAATGCTGTGGACATAGTATACTTAGATTTCAGTAAAGCATTTGGTACAGTAGACCACAAGCTACTTCTTGGCAAGCTAGAAAAATGTGGGATAGACAGCACCACCACCAGATGGGTTTGTAATGAATAGTTCTGTCAGAGTGCACACAGTGTGACTATTTTGAGACAACCCAGGAGCAAAATACAGTAAACAGAGGTTTGTCTTTCAAATAGTGGTTTATCTACAAGGAATATATACATACACATACTAGGCAAAGTCAGGCAATCAATCATCAACTATAGCACGGAAGCACACAGAGAGAGAGAGAACGCCCTCACAGGGCCTCTCTTATATATACAGCCTCTTAAAGTGATAATTTAAATAACCCTGCTGACTCATTCTCATTGCATCATCATTTCAGTATTACAGCCTTACAGCAGCTGTTCAGCTATTAAATCATTACCTTAACAAGTTAATTGTATTTAAGTTTCTTACAAATAAAAATTACTTTTGTAAATTACTCAAGGGCCTTGGTTAATGAGCACTGTACAGAATTTAAAGATTAATAGGCAGCGGTGAAATCAATCTGCAGAATCCCTCTAAGAACTTACTTTAAAATAGACTTACTACAGCATCAAATGTCCTTCTATTTGTGAGGCTTGCTTCTTTCTGAAGGCTGTACTTCAGTTAACAGCTCTGAAAAAAATCTTGATTATCTCATGGGGTCCATCTCCCCCAATATTCAGTAGTCAGAAAACCATATAAAAATTGGATTGTGGATTGATAATCCTGTTCCTGTACTGGTCATACAGAATTTATATTTTATCCCATTCTAACTTCTGTATGAAGTCAGTGGGAAAAGTTGTCCAACAAAGTGCAGAATCATTGGTTTGAGTGTAAAGGAAACAAAATTCAGTTACTAAAAAGAGGCAGAAGAAATCTTTGAGGCTTGAAGCAAAAGAAGACAAACCTTAGTGAAAATAAGGTAGAAATAGCTTTAATTAATAATCTGGGAATGGGTTTTCAGCCTTTTTAAAGACATGATAGCACTCTTTTCAAAATGTTTCTGGACCTAACTTTTTTACTTGGATGATCAAATTGCAATTATAACATTTGCACAGCTTAGGTTAGTGGGTTCTAGTCCTTGACAGGGAAGGAAGATCTGGCCACTGTTGCATGTGATTTGTTCACACCCAGATTAGCATACTACAGTTTCTGCATAACACTGTATTTGAAAGGTATCTGGATCTACTGCTGGAAGAGAATGCTGCTCCCATGGTAATGGTGTTAGCACAGTATTTGATCAGATACTGCTCAATTCTGCATTTGATTCCACTTTGTTTCAGAGCCCAGTTTAAAGGATTGGTTACTTCCTTCAAAGTCTTAAGTGGTTTCATGTAAAATACCCCAAATAGGTTTTCCCATCAACTGGGATAAGAGAAATTAAGTTGTAAAGTAAAGCTAAGTTGGTATATATATTGAACAAAGCTGCATTGGTTGTAGTGAATAGCTCTGAAACCTATCTAGATCTTTGTTTCCCGCTCGAAATATAACAGAAATATATTCCCTTGCTTGGGTTGCTGTTGCTCAATGTCACTTTTGTCTTGTTTTTATTGCTGCCCATTTTATTCTCTATTGTGTCTTAAATAATTTTTTACACTCTATTACTGCATTGAAACATCTGAGGCTCTTGGCCAAAAGTGGCACATATATTTTAATACAAATAAATAATATTAGTATAATTTATTTCAAAACAGTTTTGTAGAGCCTGTAGCCATGACCCTTAATATTTTATATTTTAAATAGGAAAGGGAGATACTGCTAATTAGAGAATGGGATAAAGGGTATGCACAGACTGTTATCTGGGAATGGTTTAACCCTGTCGCTCCTGAGGAAGTGGACAGGATACTAGGGAGTATGCACGCAAGCACCTGTGTTTTAGACCCATGTCCCTCCTGGCTTGTGAAAGCTTCCCGGGAGGTGACAGGCGGGTGGACTCTGGCAGTGATTAATGCTTCCCTACTGGAGGGGGTAGTGCCCCAGCACTTTAAGGAGGCTGTGGTCCGCCCTCTTCTTAAGAAGCCATCACTGGATTCCACCCTGTTGGATAATTTCCGACCTGTCTCCAATCTTCCCTTTTTGGGGAAGGTGGTTGAGAAGGTGGTTGCGTGGCAGCTCCAGAGGTTTCTGGATGGAACAGATTATCTAGGCACCTACCAGTCAGGATTCAGGCCTGGATATGGGACAGAAACGGCATTGGTCACGCTTTTGGATGATCTCTGGCAGGAGCAGGATGTGGTAGTGCATCCATCCTTGCTCTACTTGACCTCTTGGCGGCTTTCAATACCATCAACCATGGTATTCTTCTGGAGCGGCTTCGGGGGTTGGGAGTGGGAGGCCCTGTGCTATCCTGGTTCACTTCCTTCCTCTGCAGCCGCTCTCAGTCAGTGTTGATAGGAGGGGAGAGATCCAGCCCTTGCCCACTGCTTTGCTGGGTTCCGCAGGGCTCGGTACTCTCTCCGCTCCTGTTCAACATTTATATGAAGCTGCTGGGTGAGATCATCCATCACCATGGACTGAGGTATCATCAGTACGCTGATGATACTCAACTGTATGTCTCAGCCAGTGGTGAATTAAGCGATGCAGTGTCCTCCCTCTCACAGTGCCTGGAGGCTGTTAGGGGCTGGATGGGGAGCAACGGGTTGAAACTGAACCCTGGCAAGACCAAGTGGCTCTGGGTTTGGGGTTCTTTGGCCCAGGGAGAATTGCCACCTTTGGTCTTGGATGGGGTGGCACTACCCCAAACAGACCCTGTGTGTAATCTGGGGGTTCTCCTGGACTCACGACTCCTGCTCAAAGAGCAGGTGGCTGTCGTGGCCAGGAGGGCCTTTGGGCAACTGCGGGTTGTGCGCCAGTTATGCCCTTTCCTGGACCAACAATCCCTACTCACAGTCACTCATGCCCTAGTCACTTCCTGTCTTCACTATTGCAATGCACTCTACATGGGGCTGCCCTTGAAGAGCATCCGGAAGCTCCAGTTGGTGCAAAATGCAGCGGCCCGCCAGCGGTGGGTTGCTCCCAGTTTGGCGAATCGGTAGGGGCGGCGGCGGGAGGCTCCGCCCACCCACCCGGGACACTCTGCCCACCCGCCCAGGACACTTCTGCGCATGCGCAGAAGTGTCGCGTGTGCGCAAACCGGTAGCAATGGGATTTAGAACCCACTACTGCGACCCGCATGGTTTTGTGCAGACCTCGGTGTGCACATGTATCACCTCTCCTGCAGGAGCTGCATTGGTTGCCGATTTGCTTCTGGGTGCAATTCAAGGTGCTGGTTGTCACCTTTAAAGCCCTTCATGGCTTGGGACCAGGTTATCTGAGGGACTGTCTCTTGCCGGTCACATCTACCCGACCCACCAGAGCGGGGAGGCAAGGAATGTTGCGGGTCCCATCCCCTAGGGTAGTGATGGCGAACCTTTTTGGCTCGGGTGCCAAAAGGGTGTGCGCACACGCGATAGCGTGCACGTGGGTGCCCACACCCATAATGCAATGCCCTCCCTCCACACATGCGCACAACCCCTGCGCTGCCCCCCCCTCATGCGCACAGGCCTCACTGAAGCTGTGGAGCTGCCCTACTACTTACCTTCAGTGGAGCTGCCCTACTACTTACCTTCAGATAGTTGCAACCAGGCCTCCCACACCTCGGCCCATTTCTTCTGCAGCCTGCAAGGCTTTCCTGAAGGCCTCTCTAGCCGATAACAGAGGTCTGGATCGATCCGGAGCTCTGTTATTGGCTGCAGAGGCTTTCAGAAAAGCCTTGACGGCTGCAGAAGAAATGGGCCGAGGTGTGGGAGGCCTGGCTACAACTGTCCAAAACCGAAGAAGTTCCTGAAGTCCTCTGACAGCGAAAAGGAGGCTGGGGGTGAGCACACAAATGAACTTCCAGTTGGGCTGTTTTTTGCCGTCCCCAGGCTTCAGGAGGCTTTCCTGAAGCCTGGGGAGAGCGAAAATGGCTAAAAAGAAGGCCGAAAATCAGCTGGCCAGCTCCCGCATGCATGCTGGAGCTGACATAGGGCAATGCCTCGCGTGCCCTCAGATATGGCTCTGCGTGCCACCATAGGTTCGCCATCACTGCCCTAGGGAGATACACCTGGTGGGACCCAGAAGGGCCTTTTCCGTGGTGGCTCCCTCTCTCTGGAACATCATTCCCCCAGAGATTAGAATGGCCCCCACTCTAACACTCTTCCGGAAGGCACTGAAGACCTGGTTCTGCCCAAGGGCCTGGGGAACGCAGAGCAGGATGGAGCCCATTAAATGGCTCATGTGATGTGTTGTTGCTGGGGCGGGGGGTTATTTTATTATATTATTTTGTTTATTATATGATTATTCTCTTTTATTAGTTTTATTGTTTTATACATGAGGTTTTTATATTCTTGTAAGCCACCTTGAGTCGCCATGTGCGAATAGGCGGCAAATATAAATTTCCTAAAATAAAAAAAAATGAATGTATTATGTTGAAATTATTTTTACATTCTCTTAAAACATCTTTGTAATATTCAATATCAGAAACTGAGGTTATTTTTCTAAAGGCACTTAACTAGAATTATAGTAATCAATTAGTGTAGTCATTTAACTCTTTTGGCATGAGCTTTTTTCCAGATTTAAAAAATATCTGCTCTCCCCATTATATTTGACCCAGCTGGAGAAAGAATGTTGGCAAGAGGGATGGAAATGTTCACCCCCTCCCTCTGTACCACATGCCTGATATTCAACTACTTACCTCTTGGGTCCTTTAAAATGTACACATGGAAATCCTAGTGTCACTCTGATTTCTCCCCCTTCCCTATACCCTCACCCTCGTTTGCCTGCTGCATAGGGCCCATTTTCTGTCCCCAACAGTTGTTGTTTTTTTTATTTCAAAATTTTTAGTTTATTCATAAAAGATTAAAATACAAAACACCAAAATATTAAAAAAAAACCAAAAGAAAAAATACAACAAAAAGACATTAACAAAAAATATATCTTAAAAAAAACTAACTAAAACTTACACATATACACCTAACGTCCTCCCTAGTTGAATGCTGATTAGTACTACTGATTAGTATAATATAACAATATTAGTTTCCCACCCCTTGCAAAACAGACCAAAAAAATTTATGTTAAACTACTAAATCTACTTGCAAATTGTTAGCCTGTCATCTATAAACTAAATTAATAACTGTAGGAAGTTAGCACCCACCCCTCTCCTAGGAAAATGAGATATTTTAGGAAATATTAAAAGGGCAGAACATTTCCCCTAAAAGGGAGGCAGAAACTCAGCCCCCCCCACTTTTGTCAATGGGCCATTAAGGCCTGGGCCAGTCTATTCTACATAACAAAGATCTACGTCCTTCAGGCAGAGCCATAGTAGGAATTGCCCAAAGCCCTTTCATTACATCATCACCCAGCAAGGCTCAACCAAGCCTGGGACACAGACAACCTACAAAGTTACCCCTGCATAGCCCCATGGGAGTCTGACAACCAATCAGAATACAAGCTCAAATTCAAAGCCCAACAGAGGGTATAAATCTCTCTCTCTCTCTCACCCATGTGCTTTTTTACCCAGGATCTCAAACCATGTGGTCCTGTCAACCATTAAAAACCATCTTTCCAAACAGCCACCATGTTTCCAGTGTCTTTCTCCCCACTTGGAACTGAACCCAGATGGACATTTCTTCCAACATAACAAAATGGTTAAACGTACAAACAATAATAATGAACTTATTATGTAAGAGTATAAGAATAATAAAAATTGTAAACAATAATAAGAAAAAGACAAGATTAAAATTGCAAAATTCTGTTAACAAACTGTTATTGTAGCCAACTTGTAGAAAATTTACCATGGCTTCAATCCCCAATCATCCCAAATATTGATCCTAATTGATGCCGGATCAAATATCCATGTTTGCTTCTTTCTACCATCTCTTATCAATTGCTGATTGATTAGATACAATAAGTCAAGTCTCCAAAGCCAATCTATCTTCCCCCAAAAAAACAGACAAAATCGTTCCTCAATTAGATGTATGAAGTCCATTTCCCATTCTCTATCAAACCCCCTTAAAAAAACATTTGCCATTTATCCACTCAAAACGTTCCCTGCTATTACGGTATATAAAAGCGCAGTGTTAAGCTTCTGGAAGGTGTATGTATGGAGTTGGCTCTTCAATTTCTGAGTTTATATTTCTTCCTGGCCAGATTACAGCTGGAAAAACAGGTTTCTTCTTGATGTTCTCTACCATCTGTGTTATTTCTATATCTATTTTTCTTCTTGTCAAATCTGCTGCTTTGGAAACAAATTCGTCTTGTAGGTTTGAAATGCTTGTTGTCTGTTTTTTTTAAATGTTTTGTGCAGATTTTATAAGTTCATCAAATCTTTTTTAAAAGAAACGAACTAAAGATTGCATCTTGCTAGCCAGACTCTGTTTTCCCCCTTGGGTGTCAACTTCCTCCTTCACTGTAATTCGATCTATTGTTGCTGAAAGCAGGGTGAGAGCAGAGAGGGAGCGAAGAAGACAGAGAAGATATTTGCTGACTATTTTGATCCAAAGTTTTTTGCAAGTTAGTAAAATACAAATCCAAAGGCATGTGCCGTGTTTCCATACGCAAAGCAAAAATTGATGAAACCAATCAAATACGTGAAAGAAAGCAGAAAAAAAAACCAGAGTCCAGCAGGGGTTGAAATAAATCAGCATTCAGCCAGGCAATTGACCTTTAAAGATATGAACAAAAACAAAAGTTAAAAAAGTGAACTTAAAAATCTCAGGCATGCTTACGATAACGCTCTGCCGGTTGGAGGATGGCAACGCCCATTGACTTTTTGGCTGCTTCCACAGGGAGCTGCAATCTTCAAGATTCCCCCTCCTGGGTGGATTCATGGCCGTCCAAAAGTCATCTTGGGTCATTCCTAAGTGCCCCCTTTCAAATCCAGGGGGCAAGGCTGCCAAAAACCCAGCTCTGGCAGCGAACACAGCAGAACGTGAGTAAGAGGAAAAAATCCCCATTACACCTCAGCAGCCATCTTGGGGGAGGAGGCCCCCCGGCAGTTTCTGATTAACAAATGGTGTTTCTTTTTTACAGCATAATGATCCAGGACTTGTTATGGAAATGGTAAATTTAGTGGTAATTTTTAATTTTCAGACTAAATTTACTTCTTTTTTGTCATCAAAGCACCAAATATGTTAGGCTCTGTTGTAGCCTTCATTTTTTCTGCTTGGTCTTTTTGTTTCCCTTTTTTCCTTTCCATTTCTTAATGCGTTCTTTTGTGTCTGATCCTTGTTAATTTACAGTTTAATGCTCAAAAGGGATGTTTGTGTTAGAACTGCCAAACATTTGTGGAGATTCACTTCAAATGCCAAATCTCTAATACTGTCCAAACTTGATCTCCCCTCTGCCTTTCCCGAGCACATACTGATTGTGAGCAGGTGCTAGGAGAATTCAATAGGTAATTGAAAATTGAAAACATTGACTTCCTTAGGAAGCAAAATTGCTAATATATTCTTCATATTATGAAGGAGTCCATCATATTCATTTGGACAGGACAAATGCCACTTCTGTAGAAATGTAAATAAAAATCAAGGGGACAATATATCATTTAAAACATGGGTCCTCAAACTACGGCCCGCGGGCCGAATGCGGCCCGCGCAGGACCATGAGGCTGCCCCGCCCACATCGCCCCGCCCACCCTTTGGCCTAGCGCAGGACTTACCTTTGCGAGCCCCACGGGCTGGAACTGAAAGGTAAGGCCAACAATTTTGGCCTGCAGAGACGTTCTGGAGGCAGGGGAGGTGAAAAACGGGGCGCACAGATGCCCCAGGAGGCCAAAAAACGGATGAAAACAGCCCATTTTTGGCCAAAAAACCGGGCTGTTTTTGCCTGTTTTTGGCCTGAAGAATGCTGCTGGAGGCGGGGGAGGTGAAAAACGGGGTGCACAGATGCCCCAGGAGGCCAAAAAATGGGCAAAACAAGCTCCTTGGGGCTGAGAAGAATTGCTGCAAAACTTAGTTTTCTGAAGTGGACCACTAGACTCCTAAACAACTGAAAAAACGATCTAGTAAAAAGAAAAGTCAACCAAAAGAGCAACATGCAAACAAAAGCAAATAAAACACCCCCAGGAGCAAAACAAATTAAACTTTAATTTGTGTGCATTGTTTAATGGACTGTTAAATTGGTCACACCCACCTAGTCACATGACCTAGCCACGCCCACCCAGCCGGTCCGGCCCCCCCCAACAGTCCGAGGGACTGTGAATTGGCCCCCTGTTTAAAAAGTTTGAGGACCCCTGGTTTAAAATAAACTATAATGAATTTGGTTCTTTTGCTCAAAACTGCAGTCATTGCTTCATATACAATTGGGCATAAGTCCCCTTCCTCCCCCACCCTTGTTACTAAAAATGTGTATATACTGTATATCTAAATAAAAATTATATTTAAAAATGCTTTTTCACAGATGGTTAGTGTTTCCAAATTTGAGATACAGCAGAAATTTCTCTCTAGAAAACAGTTGTTCAATCTGGAAGATGTTAAAATGTATTGTAAAAGCTGCGGTGGCACAGTGGTTAGACTGCAGTACTGCAGGCTACTTCTGCTGGCTGCCTGCAATTTGGCAGTTTGAATCTCACCCGGCTCAAAGTTGACTCATCCTTCCGAGGTCGATAAAATGAGGACCCAGATTGTTGGGGGCAATATGCTGACTCTGTAAACCGCTTAGAGAGGGCTGTAAAGCACTGTGAAGCAGTATATAAGTCTTTATTGCTATTGCTATTCCCAAATTAAATTTATGTTGGGGATTGGTTTGCTTCTATTTTAATGGCACATCAAAGGACAAAACCTTTTTTAACCCTCATGATAACTCTTGTGAGGAATTACAATTCCTGTTTTGTAATTAAGAAATAGAGACAAAGCTAATAAGTCCTCTGACAGAGATGCGGCATGAACCCAGATTTCCCAAGTACTGTCCTGTCAGTTGGCCTACACTACCTGTTAAAAGTTAAAAAAAATAGCTATCAATTTTTTGCGAAATGCAAATGCTCAAAAAATTATGCCGCATGAACTGAGACTAGCAGTCCAATTTCCTTATTTCAGCACAATTCAAGATTGGACATATTTTGGCCCAAGGGTATAATCTATCAATTTTTGAATGAGAAAAATATTGTTAACACCAATCCCCCCAAGTTTGATAATAAGGGAAGTAAACATTCTGTTTTTTCACTCAAGGTATGCACCAGATCAGGGGTCCCCAACCTTTTGGACCTCAGGGACCACCAAGGTCATAATTTTAAATCCCACGGACCAGTGGAGGGTGTGGTTTGGGGGGGGGGTCATGTGCCTGGGTGGGCGTGGCCAACTTTTTTTTAAAAAAAAATTTAACTAGTAATAAATGGCCTTCTGAAAAACAGGAAACCCCCCCCCCCAGGGCAGATTGGAGCTTGGAATTCCTGAGCTTTCTCCCTTTGCCAGTGACAGGACAGGACAGGACAAGGAAAAACCGCTTTTGCAAGAGGCAACTGGACTTTCTTGGTTTTTCCTTGAAGACCTTTCACTTCTTATCCAAGAAGCTTCTTCAATTCTTCTTGGATGAGAAGCAAAACATCTTCAAGGAAAAACCAAGAAAGTCCAGTTGCCTCTTGGAAAAGCCCCTTTCGGACAGCCCTGACCCGGAGGACAGCAAAGCGGAGGCAGTCAGACACCAAAGCCTTCCCCTCGTCCCCCGCCTGTATTTGGGGGGCACAGCTGCCAGGACACACGCCTCCACACGCACCTCCCTGCCGTCCGCCTGCTCTTCCTCACTACACAGAGCTGTCGGGGCGCGCGTGGCTCCGGCGCTGCGGGGGCGGGGAGTGGCCGCCCAACTGCACAACTGGACCCCCGCCACCCCCCCCAATGCCGCGGGGGCTGCAGCTGGGCCAGGACCGCCCCGCCCGGCTGTTCCAAGGCCTCCCACGGCTGGCTGAGCGCTCAGCTGGCCACCCTGGCAAGTGCGCTCCAGCAGCGGCTCTGTCCCACCCAGCGCCGCACCCGCCGGGGCTCCTGCTTGGAACCACCGCACTGCCTGCCATGCAGGCTTTGGAAGGGGATCCGGGGTCCCCGCGCGGGCGCTTGGTGGGCGCAGGAGGCCGGATCTCGCGTACTCCCTGGCGTCTTTGCACTTCCAAAAGCCCACCGGCTGCAGGAACGCCACCCCCCCCCCGGGTCCCTCCGCCTGCGGGAAACCGATGGGGCC
>QLTV01001696.1:42368-53185 GCA_003457575.1 Thermophis baileyi | reverse complement strand
AAAGTTCCACTTCTTATTATTGTTCTCCTTTTATCCCATTCCCTTAACTTCTTCTTTTTCTTTTTTTTATTTTTATGTATCTTATATCTTTTCTCCTGAGTCCTTCTTCTCTCTTTTGAATATATTATTCGAGTGGTTCTCCCCCCAATTTTCCTTAGTCTCTTCCCACTATTTCCCTCTTTACCCTTTGATTTATTCTTTTTTGAGGGACATTCCCCTCTATCAACTTTTATGCTTTCAGTCCCTTCTTCTTCAATGTTATTTTCTTGTTCCACATTTGTGTTCTCTTTTACCACCTTCTCTCCTATTTCTTGCTCTGTATATTCCAACAAAATTTCTGACTTTTTGTCACCTTTTAAAGTTTCACACACATTTTTTAACATCTCAAATAATTCCTCATACATCCAAATCTCCATATTGCCAATTTAACAAACTTTTAAGCTTTTTATATTATAAGGTCCATATAGTCTCTTTTTATTTTCAACTTCTAATATATCCAATTCAAATATTAGTCCAATCCAGTCCAATTCCAAAATTTATTGTCTTCCACAGCCGCAGAAAAACAAAGCCAAACGATATAGGCAAAACAAACACTCCTTAAACGTTCTCAGAGCTTTCAAGTTCTTACAGTCAAGGTCAGTCCACAGCTGCACTTTTTCTCTTATTTTCCACAAAGTGTTGCAATATTTTCTTCTCTCCAGCAGATGGCTCTCTCCAATCCACAATATATTCAAACCAGCTGATTGTCAAAGCTGTCAAAAAAAGACTTTAAATCCACACACAAAAAAATGCTTTCTCCCAGATTTTTTCCTTTTATTATTTTATATTTCTCCAGTTGCAATTATAAAAAAAATAATCTTCTTGGGCTTTAGTAGTTTAGCCTCTGCTTTTTTTTCCCCTTCCTCTATGCAGTTCCCGAATGCCAATTAGCCACTATTTTCCGCTCGGGAAATTCTTTTAAAATCCAAATTCAAGATTGCCTTTTACCTGTGAGTTGGCCACTCTCTCACCCGGTTTCAGCACTCCATCCAAACACCGCTCCTGCACATAAACTTAGTCCGGTTGCCCCAGCTTTGTAGCGGTCATCTGAAGATGGCTGCCGCCCCCGCCGCCGGTCCAAAGAGCTGTCTCTGACCGATCGAGGAGCTTGCCTGCTCCTCTCGGTCATCCGAGACGCCTCTCCTTCTTCACCGTCCCTGCAGGACGGTTCCGGTCCGAAGACCCCCCGACAACGGATTGTCAGCCTGGATTTTCGCGGAGCTCATCACAGCCCGCTATTTCCAGACTGTCTCGCCGCGACGCTTCTGGTCGAATCGAAAATATGTTTCAATGGCATGTACTATGCATAATTTTTCTTTTGGGGAAAGTTAGATTTTCACTACAAAAAATCCCTCCTCTTTTGGGGCTCCAAAATAGATCAAATTTTCTTGAAATAAAATGTTTCCTCTAGAGGTTTTTAGCATGAGTAGATTAGTACATTATTGCATATTTTGTTTTCAGTTTGCAGACAAGTTGGACAATGTTTGAGAGAATAAGATGTGTTACTATTTATGAATATTTCTTGCTCACTGAATGTTAATGCCCAATGTGTATGACTACCTGATTTGTCTTTGCTTTGGCTGATAGCTTGATTATGCTGAAGATGCCACAGAAAGGAGGCGGGTCTTGGAAGTGGAGAAGGAAGATACTGAAGAACAAAGGCAAAAGTACAAGGTACTTTCTGCTGGGCTAGTTAAAGAATCATGGAGAATTTTCCATTGCATGATAGTCTATCCTCATCTAAAGCATCTCAGTGTAGAATCATTTAATATTATGTAGGATATAGATTTATAAATCAGGGATGCCTAAGAAAGATCCTGTCATCTAATGAGATGTCTGGACCACCTAGTGTAGGAACAGGCAAACTTGCAACATAGAATGCATTGTTTTAATTTTATGTTTGGTTAATGACATGGTGACATTATAAAAATGGGTGGAGTATAATTTCTTGAAGGGGTTGCCATGGTTATGGGGCTTTAGGTGTGTTAAAGTCTAACAGAGAACATTCAAACATTTTTGTTGATGATGTTTTCCTTCCCCAAACATTTTGAAATTTGTACCTTTGGTAGTTTGATGCCAAATTTTGACAACACAATTTCTGGAGATCACAAATAAAGTTCCCTTATGTAGGAACCAAAAGAGAGAGAAAGTAAGTGATCACATTGGGTTAAAATCAAACTACTCCTTGTTTGTATACAATTTCCCTTGGGACATTTTTTTTGAATAGGACAACTCACAGCGGCCAGGTCGGCACAGATGGGTGGGCGTGACTGGGTGGGTGTGGCCAGGTGGGCACAGCCAGCTCAGCACAGACGACTGCGTGAATGACCCGCTGTGGCCAGGGCGCAACTGGGTGGGTGCAGCTGGGCTCATCCAAAGGCTCCTCTTTTCAGGAGCATGTGAAGTGGGGGCAGGGCCTCCCCCCCAAGGAGAAGAGAGATACGCACAAGTTGAGAATATTTTTGCACCAAACTGGGGATTCAGCAGGCATACTGTTGCACGTAAAAATCACCCCAGAGAATAGAAACCCATTGTGAATATATATATATATTTGGCAATACACACACACAGGTGAAGCCTTAAGGAGGTGAATCTGTGTTGCCAGGGATGGGGGGGGCACCGAGGACACCCCAAAGTTGAGATCGAATGGATGGAGGTGGGAGCAAGACATTTCCAAGTGTGATGAAATTCCACAGAAATCAATGAGTCACAGGGGATTTGAGAGTCTCCCTCCCCATATTGGAAAACTATTCTTAAGGGGGTTTCTAGCACTGGAAGGGGACAACTCACAGCAGCAGTGCAAAGTTGCAATTCTCAGAAGTGGGGAGGATGGCGGGAGGGAAGCGAATCTTCTCTCAGCCCTGGGGGGGGAAGGTGTCAAAATCCCCCCCCCCATTTGCCTGCATCCAGGTAAGGTTACAAGAGCTCTGGCATCATCATGGAGCTTTTAATGTAGCTGGGGATTTGAGCGCTTTCAAACTCTTCCCCCCCAATGATCTGAAAGGACCCCCAGCTTTATTTGCACCCCATTAGTCACTCCTACAGTCTTTGTCCAACCCAGCACTCCTAGGACTGTGGTCCTTCTGCCTGGCAGCCACTTGCTGACAAGCCAGCAAGGGGCACTGCCCTCCAAGACCAGAAAAACTCACTTTGTGCCACTGCCTTTTGCAATGGCTGTTGGGCTGAGACCAAGTAGCTCCTGGATCCCCCCCCCAGCCGGATCTTCTGTTTATTTGGAAGTTGCAGGGGGATGATGGAGAAAGCTCAGTTCTTCATTCCCACAACTATAGACAGCAAGATCTGGAGAAGGTGAGGTTTTGTCTTCCTTGGGGAAAGATATAAAACATGACAGCTCTCGAGATCCAGGTGGGCTGAAACCTCCCTTTAGTTAGGGTTGAGGTGGAGCTGGTTCCTCCCCATCCAGATCTTCACAGCCTCCAGTCCAGCTGGAGGAAGAGGAAGAAGAGGGTGACGGGGAAGTTGTTCTTGGGGGTGGCAGATTGATCACTGCCGGGCTCCAGCACAGGCTCCGGCAGGGTTCGCTGATTTCTCTCCCTTTGAGGTTGCAGTGCTGGGGTGGGATGAAGCACCACCCAGCTCCTCGCTTGAGTGCCAGCAGTTCGGGGAAGCGAGGAGCTGGTGGGGCGTCAAGTTCTCCCCATGTCCAGTTAGTTGGGGCGACTTGTTCTGTGCCAACCCGGCCATGCCCACCCATCAGCACCCACCCATCCACACCACCTGTCCGCGCCCAGTCATCTGCGCTGGCCCAGCCGTACCCACTTGTCTGCACCCATCCATCCATGCCAACCTGACTGCAGTGAGTTGTCCTAGACCTAGACCCATTTTTTGTACTCTCTAGCCAAACCCAGATGACATTCCTTTGCATCCTGTAAGGAGCATCTTATCCAGCTACTTTCTTCTCCATCGCCATCTATACAAGTCTCACTGCTAACGTCAATCTTCTATATTTTCCCGTCCAAAATGCTTACTTTGTTGATGATCTACAGTAATATAGGTTGTAAGTACTCTGAAGTCTGAACTAGTATCAAACACATTTTAACAGTGTTTAATGTTTGTTATTTCAGCAGTGAGCTAAGTAGACTGGTAACTGGGATTTGCATTTAATATTTTTGTGTGAGTAGTAATCGTTAGTGGGTGGGATTAATGAAGTAAAGTAAGAAGTCACACCATACTTCTTAAGGCCTACAAAACTGCTTTTTTGTGGATTCTTTCTTGAAACAATGGGAAACTGCTTCATCAATTTTCTGCAATTGCACCACTGAAATTTGAAAGCATGCTAAACATTACTCTAGAGCAGTGATGGCGAACCTTTTTTCCCTCGGGTGCTGAAAGCGCGCGCTGTTGCGCACGCGCATGCCCACACCCATAATTCAATGCCCCCCATGTGCCCCGCCCCCCCGTAGGCCCGTTTTTCGCCCTTCCCAGGCCCCAGAGGCTTTCCTGAAGCCTGGGGAGGGCAAAAATGGCCTCTCCCCGCCCTCTGGAAGGCCGAAAATCACCTGGCCAGCGCCTGCCCTCAGATATGGCTCCGCGTGCCTCCCCCGTTTCCTGACTTCTGGTGGGCCCGGTAGGCCCGTTTTTCACCCTCCCCAGGCTCCAGAGGCTTCCCTGGAGCCTAGGGAGGGCGAAAACGGCCTCCCCCGCCCCCCCCGAGGCCCTCTGGAGGCCGGAAATGGCCCGTTTCCTGACTTCCGGTGGGCCTGGTAGGCCCGTTTTTTGCCCTCCCCAGGCTCCAGAGGCCAGGGGTGGGTTCCAACTTACCTCGCTGCCGGTTCGCTCCCTCCCGTGCCGCGTGGGCGCGCCTCGCAGTAACAAAAAATAAAATTTTTTTAAAAACAAAGCCGAAAAAAAGATGGCGACCGCATGCACAGTGCCGGAAGTCGGCTTCTGCGCATGCTCAGAAGGAAAAAAAAATTAAAAAAATATCGAAAAAAAAAATCGAAAAAAATTCAAAAAAATTCAAAAAAAAAGATGGCGGCCCCCACGGACCGGCACCGACTGATCCGGTTCGGTGACATAATCATGACATCACAAGCGGGCCGCTACCGGTTTGGGAGAACCGGTTCAGGAGAACCGGTCCGAACCGGGAGGAACCCACCCCTGCCAGAGGCTTCCCTGGAGCCTGGGGAGGCCGAAAACACCCTCCCAGAGCCTCCGCGCGAGCCAAAAATCAGCTGGCCGTCGCGCACATGCGTGCTGGAGCTGAGCTAGGGCAACAGCTCGCGTGTCGGCAGATATGGCTCCGCATGCCACCTGTGGCACGCGTGCCATAGGTTCGCCATCACGGCTCTAGAGGTACAAAAATGAGCGCAAGAGCTGTGTGCAACCTGAGACCCTGCACCAGGAGGCTAAATGTTTTAATGAAAGTCTTCCCTGTTCATTTTTTATCTCCTTTTGCTATTGCAGGATTATGTGAACAAAGAAAAGGCAATTGCCAAGGCACTTGAAGACCTTCGAGCCAATTTTTACTGTGAGCTCTGTGACAAGCAGTATCAGAAACACCAGGAGTTTGACAACCATATAAATTCCTATGACCATGCTCACAAACAGGTAAAAAGCAGGGCGGGGGGTTTCTTACATTGTTTGTGATGTGTGTCAGTTTCTGTGTACAGTGATAAATTCCTTCAATCTGCTTTATGTTTGTCTTCTTCATCCAAAACACACACACACACACACACACCACTTCTAGCAGCTACATCTTGATGTCTCTTTGATGTTGCTTTTGTTTTTGGATGTTTTTCTGGGTTACTGGGAGAAGATAGGGTGCTGGAACCTCAAATGCTGATTGCTTGTGGCCTGATGTTTAGAGATGGATTGTAGGAATAGTTTCTGAGCAGGTTAGATTTCATGTTTTAGTTTATGCTTTGGTCACATTCTGAATTGACTGTTGAAATGTGTACTGGGGCTACCCATAAAAAGTATCCAAAAGTAGCAGTTGGTGCCAACAAAGTATAGGACTTCTATAAAGCCTGTTCTGAAGGATATGTGCTGGTTGTACTGTTTATGATGTTGATGTTGATTTTACATCCCTCAATGGATCTTACTGAGTTAAAGCTTATTTTCTATTACAAACTTGTTCAGCTGATCAATTCTCTGGAGAGACCCTTTTGAAGACTGGCCTGCTATCAAAGACCCATGCTTCTGGCATGCAACAGAAGACCTCCCGTCCTGTTCTCAAGCTCTGGAACATGGGATCAATTATGGAAACATCCCTTCTCCAGGGGGTTAAACAACCACAACCACTCAGTCTTGTCAGGATTGAGCCAAAATCTATTCCTCCCCATCTAAACCCAGAGAGCCTCCAGACACTGGGTCAGTACATCAGCAGCTTCACCTGCACAACCCAGGGTTGAAATATACAGCTGGGTATCATCCGTATACTGATGATACTGAACCTCAAACTTACAGATGACCTGACCCAGCGGTTTCATGTAGACGTTAAAGAGGAAGGGAGAGTGTGTCAAGCCCTGAGGCACCCAACAAGTGAGGGGTCCTGGGCATGATCTCTCCCACCAACACCAACTGATTCCAACCACTGAGAAAGGAGTGATCCACTGCAACATAGTGCCTTCCCAATCTCAACCCATGTTGCTGGTCCAGAAGGATACCATGGTAGATGGTACTGCAAGTCACTGAGAGATCAAGGAGCACAAGGATGGATGCACCATTCCAATCACGGTTTTGCCAGAGATAATCAACAAGTACAACAGTACTATACCCCAACCTGAAACAGGTCTAGATAATCCATTTCCTCCAAGATCCTCTGCAGCTGCCATCTGACCACCTTCACCACAATTTTCTCTAAAAGGAAGATTGGAAACTGACTGGTAGTTATTCAGAATGGAGGGGTCCAGCAATGGCCTTTTGAGGATGGGTGCACCAATGCCTCCTTCAAAGCCAGCAGTACCTCCACCTTCCCTCAAAGAAACTGATACCACTGTATGGACTCATCCCCTGGTCACTCCTGGGCCACCTTACTAACCCCAAAGGGGCTGGGATGTAATAGACTGATGGCCAGACTGATTGGAGGATCGTGTCCACATCCTTGAGATTCACAGAATCTAACTCACTCAAGATCTCATGAGTCTGTACTCCGGGCAACTCACTTAGATCTGCCCAGTCAGAATCCAACTTTGAGGTCCTCCAAAGACGGCATGCTGAGCAGCAGGGTGATTTTTCTCTCCTGCTGACAAAACAGCTGATTTTACCACCAAACCTGGCTCTTGGGTAGCACACTCCCCATATTTGAATGGGAGCTACTAGGAATGACCCTAGATGACCCTTGGATGACCGTGGACCTACCTGAGAAGAGGAATCTTGAAGGTTGCAATTATCGGTAGGAGTGGCTAGAAGCTTAGGTCTCCGTCTTTTCCTTTCAGCTGGTTGTTTGTTTTAAGCACGCCTCAGTTTTAACTGCACATTTTGATATTTTCATTTTCATTTTTACTTTTAAATGTTAATTGGTTGAATGATGATGTATTCTAACCCCTTGCTGGATTTTAAAGTGAACTCTTGTGCTTCCTTTTACTGCTTTATTAGCTGTTGTAAATCACTTTTGTTTTCTCCATATGGAAGTCGATGGCAATTTCCTGGGTAGTGAAAGTGACCTGATTTGATTTACATTTGTATCAGATTTTCACTACAGGGATTTTATTAATTTTTAAAAACTCTGATCTTTTTTTTTTTAATCTTTGATGGAAATCTCCTTTTTCCCACTTATTTTTATTGTGAGAAAGATTATCTCAATGCTCTCTGAGGTTACCAATAAAGGAGAATATTTGTAGCTCAGGGTTGAAATGAGAGGTCCTTGGTGCTCTCTGAGCTTGCTTGTTTTCTTGCAGACGTTTCATTACCCTAACTAGGTAACATCATCAGTGCTAGTAAGGAGTGCTGTTTGCTGTCAGTTTATATTCTGGTGACTTGCCTCTCTGTGTGGGTGGAGGCAGTCTTAGAGATTCTTTGGTTGGGCTGTTTACTGATGGCTCTTTGGCAGTTTCTTGATTGTGGTATTGTTTACTTGATTGTTGGTCTGAAGTTAGCCTTGGAGTTAATCTGTGCTGATCTGGGATTTGTCAGAGTGCCAGGCTTTTAGAAATTCTTTGGCATTTTTGGACTTGGCTTGGTCTAGGGTGGTCACATGTAGGACAAACAGGCAGAAGACTGGCAAAACGCATCCACGAACACCAACTAGCAGTCAGAAGACATGATGAAAATTCTTTAATTTCACAACATATAGACAGATTTAACCATAGTTTCAGTTGGAAAATTTGACCATCCTAGACTAAGCCAAGTCCAAAAACGCCAGGGAATTTCTAGAAGCCTGGCACTCTGACAAATCAGCCATCAATAGACACATAGACATTAACAACATCTATAGTCTATGCAAAAGAGACTATCACCCAGTTCAAAAAGAAACAAAAAGAAACAAAAAGACCCACCTCTCCACCAGCAATCAGCACCCAGATCAGCATAGATTAACTCCAAGGTTAACATCAGACCAACAATCAAGTAAGCAATACCCCAATCAACAAACTTCCAAAGACGCCAACAGCAAACAGGCCAATCCAAGAATCTCTAAGACCACCCCCACCAACACTGACAGGCAAGCCACTAGAATATAAACTGACAGCAATCAGCATAGATTAACTCCAAGGTTAACATCAGACCAACAATCAAGTAAACAATACCCCAATCAAGAAACTGCCAAAGACGCCAACAGCAAACAGGCCAATCCAAGAATCTCTAAGACCACCCCCACCAACACTGACAGGCAAGCCACTAGAATATAAACTGACAGCAAACAGCACTCCTTACTAGCACTGATGATGTCACCTAGTTTGGGTAATGAAACATCTGCAAGAAAACAAGCAAGCTCAAAGAGCACCAAGGATCCCTCATGGTTGGAGTAGGCTGAAAGGGGCATGGATTTTAAAGACTCAAAATTGACAGAATTGATGAGGGAATGAACTGAATTTTTTAAAGACGATTGATGGAGATTGGGGAATGGACTTATTATATCTAACTGCAAAACAAATGTTAAGAGATGTTGTGTTTCAACCTGTATGAGATTTTTATGGACAACAAATGCTGTGGAGATATCCACAACAGAGATTTATGATTTTGGGGAATGGGATCCAATTGTTGGGAAAGATCCCAGTGAAAATTTTAAGGAAAAGCCTTATTATTAAGAATCAATTAAGGATATTTGATCCTGGACAGACTTGAGGCAACAATTGTGGTGGTTTATGGTAGATTAGAAGCTGTTGGGGACTTTCTACAAGTGAAATACAATAATAGACTGTTAACAGAGGACTTTGAAGTTTAACTTTGCTGTTGGTTTTACCTGATAACTATGCTTTTTTCTATATAGTAGATAGATGTCATGTCAATTGTCTATAGAGATTCTCCATCATCCAGGTCATGGTTGTCCCAAAGGTGCTTTTTCAAGAGGCAACTGGACTTTCTTGTTTTTCTTTGAAGACGTTTCGCTTCTCATCCCCATGGTGGGGAATGGAAGGATTTATACTCCTTGCAGACAGCTGGTCATTTGCATTCTTTTAGAGAGTTGTTGAGGCCACTTGGAGGTTTATCTGTGTCCTCAGGGTCACCTGAGTAGTGCAAATGGGTGTGGAGCCTTCCTTCCATTCCCCACCATCCAGTCAGAGCTGAAGAAGCTTCTTGGATGAGAAGTGAAATGTCTTCAAAGAAAAACAAGAAAGTCCAGTTGCCTCTTGAAAAAGCACCTTTGGTACATGTCATGTCAATTGGTTTCGGTAAATAGAGTTGTAGAAGTTGTGTACGTGCTTCGCAAGAGGGGGAGACTATTATTGTTGAAACATATTTATTCAACTAGGGAGGACAATTTATGTATATGTTTGTTTTTTTATTTTTATGCACATTTATTTTCTTTTTTTGGTCTTGTCTAGTATTGCTTTGTTTTTGATTTTTGATTTTTTTTTTGCCTTTTTGGAGTTTGTATTTTAACATTTTGAATAAAAAATAAAAAAATATTGGATAAAGGGGGAAAAAAAGAATCCAACTTTGAGCAAATCCAAGCAACATTAGCCACCAAACAGCATCAAAACTATGCACCATAACCCTGTAGATGGTCCTGTGGACCAACTCTCCCTAACAGGGAGCAGATCAGAGGTGGGTTCCTCCTGGTTCGGACCGATTCTATAGAACCGGTAGTAATATGGCAGCCTGGGTCACCGAACCGCTAGCGACCTCTGGCTGGCCACGCCCCCGAACCGGTCCCCTGGTTGCTGCTCGCTCACCCTACCCCACCCAGTCTCTGCTGTGCAGCTTGCCTGCCTGAAGTGCTGCACCCCTTATCTGCCTGCCAAGTAAGCTTGCGAAGTTGCGGCCTACCTAGCTGCCCCTACCCCCCCCCAACCATCCCAGCCTGCCTTCCCTACTCCATTCCCCACGGCCGCAGCCCTGCCTTCCACGCTTGCCTGCCTTCCACGCGGCCTTCCCAGTGTCCCCGTGGCCAGCTTGCGAAGGCAGGCAAGCGGAAGGCTGCGTGGGAGGCGGGCAAGTTCCCTACTCCATTCCCCACGGCCGCAGCCCTGCCTTCCACGCTTGCCTGCCTTCCACGCGGCCTTCCCAGTGTCCCCGTGGCCAGCTTGCGAAGGCAGGCAAGCGGAAGGCTGCGGGGAAGGCAGGCAAGCATGCCGGGGGAAGGGAACTGCCGGGAAGGCTGCGGGGAAGGCAGGCAAGTGGGCCTGGACACGGGGAGGGGCTGTGGGCTCTGT
>QLTV01001696.1:16000-26766 GCA_003457575.1 Thermophis baileyi | reverse complement strand
GTAAAAGATTGGGACTGGCCTGAGGAGATGTGCAAGGTTGTGCTATGAAGCATCTTGCCAGTAATTGGCATTCAGACAAATCAGTCATTAATAGGCATATAGAAATAAACCATATTTGCACACCATTCAAAAGAGACAATAATACAGTTAAGAAGAAGAAACCAGAACATCCTCTTCAGAAACCAACACCCAGATTAACAGGGATTAACACCAGACAAACAACCAAGCAGAAGATAATATTAAGTAGTTCCTAATCAAATTAACTACCAAGGAGAAAACTACACTGGCAGGGCAAGCTAATATATGTAAACAAGGAGCAAATCTCACACTCCATAACCTTCACCTATAACTCTAACTCTTAACGCAAATATCTGCTGGATATTTGCGCAACATTCCAAGCATCAAGCGCTGATTGCGAGCGAGGTTTCAGGCGTGAGAAACTAAGATGAGACAGACTTTCAGTGACTAACAGTACATTACCGTAAACACTATACAAGTATTTTAATATTGCAGACTTGCAGTATTATAAGTGATACTGATATATAGCACTTTTAATTAAGTGGGTACATTGAATAAACATAACTTTGAGTTTCAAATAACATTGATTTCGTTGTTGTCTTGGGTGACATCTGTGAAAAAAATTCAGGTGCTCAGGCATGAAAATGTGCTGCTCAAACACTATACTTTTCCGCACACACTGAAAAAAAATTAGAGGGAACATTGCTCTCAAGTTATGATTGTAAGTCAAGGACTATCTGTGGACATGGTTTGAACACGCCTTTAGAAAGCACAAATGGCCAATTTAATCTGGGACAGACAGGTTCTGCCATTGAATATCACTGATTTTTTCACCATTGTATGTATGAGAGGTTTTCCCTTCCTTGTAATAACAAAAAATTTCACTTGGCTGATTTTTTTTTCAGTTTTAATGACATTTGCCTCATCCACAGCTGTACATCAGCTGCTTCCAAGGACTCTAACCTGTAAAGCCCAAAATGGACTTGGTGCCAGTATGCCCAAGTCAAGGACAGGAGCCATTCTGCACTGCCCTCCTTTGTGCCCATGACCTGCCAGTCAAGGTAGTTCTGAACAAGAGCACTAAGCTCATGTTCACAAATAGCACAGCTGGCAATTTGGAGGCACCTTCAGGCCTGCATCTCTGACAGGTGTCTGATCACTCCATTCCAGCCCCCCCACTGCACTCCCCCAACCCTGCCCCACCTGCAGTTAAGGAGAGGGATTGGCACAGGGGAAGCCCTTTACTTGCCCAGGCTTTAAACTGGCAGGGTAGCACTGATGGCCGGCCTTGTGGCTATGGCAAAATAGGGCACAGTCCTCGGTGCAGCCAGTTGCAAGCCAGCAATCCATCACTTCTGCCAGCTCAAGGACAGAGGCTAGGGCTGCATCTGGGCTGAAAGACCTGGAATCATACATTTCCGGGCACCCGCTGACGCCACTGCTCTCGCTGCCTCCATGGCCTGCTCGCTGCTCTCACAGTGCCTTGCGCAGCACACTTAAATTTAGCGCGCTTCACAATGGGGGAGACGGCATCCCCTCCTCCTCCTGGAGCCCATTACGACGCGGAGAATCGGCCACAGCTGGGCTGGGCCAGTGTCTCGGGGCGGAGATCAAGTCGCGCGTCTCCCCGAGCAACCGAGGTGCACGCAGCACCAAGAAGCACTGGAAGAAGCGCCCGCGAGATGAGAGGCGAGTACAGGGGCACTTCCCTCCCGCTCTGGAATATGGAGTGAGTCTCCATCCCCGCCGTCGCCCTTACCTTCTCAGGCCACGCGAGGAGTGACTGGGAGGGGAGGGCGAGGGGCGGGGCCAGCCAGCCAACAGGGAGCCACAGCAGGGGGACGAAAGAGCTGCATGCGGCTCGGGAGCCGCACGTTGCCGACACCTGTGAATATGAATCACAGACAAAGGTTAAACTCCCTTTCAGCTTCCTCTTCCCCCATTCCCCGCCATTCCGGGCTTTTGAGGGCTCTTATCATGGTATTTCTTTACTAAGCGATCTGCCCTCACGTTAGTGTGCTTAACTCAGGTGCCCTCTGACAAAGGGTACCCCTTCCATTGCACTAAATATTGTAGCTTTCCTTTATAAACCATAGAATCCAAGATCCGCTTTACTCCATAGTGGGTCTCCCCTTCCACCACTATGGGTTTTGGCGCCACTCGACCTATTGGTCTCACCTCAGAACCGATTACCGGTTTTAATAAGCTACTATGAAAAATGGGGTGTACTCTCCCCCAAAGGCAGGGAAGCTTAAGCTCCTCCGTTACTGGATTGATGACCTTTACTATGGGGAAGGACCCCAAGAACCTGGGGCCTAGTTTCTTGCATGGCAGCTTTAGCTTTAAGTACTTCGTGGAGAGGTAGACTTTCTCTCCCACCTGGAAGGGTCTCTGAGGTTCCCGTTTCTTATCGGCCTGCTCTTTGTAGGTCTTCACTGCCTTAGTTAGTGCTCGCTTTACATTTCCCCATGCAGTCTGTAAGGAATCCACCCACTCTGTCAAACTAACTGAAGAGGGGGGCTCCTGGGGGTATTCTGGCATGGGAACGAAGTCTACTCCATTAACCACTTTGAATGGGGTAAGCCCTGTGCTACTGTGGACTGCATTGTTGTATGCCACTTCAGCAAAAGACAGTAGATCTGCCCAGTTAGTTTGCTGGTAGTTGACATAGCACCTTAGGTACTGATCCACCATTGCGTTAGCTCGTTCTACCATCCCATTGGTACTCGGATGGAATGCCAAACTAAGCCCCTGGGAGGACCCAATAGATTTTAAAAACTCCCTCCAGAACTTAGCCGTGAACTGGGGGCCCCGATCTTTGGTACTCCATGCAGCCGGTAGATATGCTTCAGGAACAACTTTGCTAGCTTGTGGGCATATGGTAGTCTGGGCCAGGTGATAAAATGGGCCTGTTTGGAAAACAGGTCAATCACTATCCAAATCACTGTATTTCCACTGCTCTCCGGCAGTTCCACTATGAAGTCCGTCACAATCTCTTGCCAGGGCTGGGTAGGCTCAGCCACTTGCTGTAGCAATCCGGGGGGCTTCCCCGGTCTTCTCTTCATCATGGCGGATGTTGCACAGCTCTTTACGTAGCTTTCAATGTCTTTTTTCATCCCTGGCCACCAGAACTGCCTCCTGGCCAAGTGCAAGGTTTTCAGGAACCCAAAGTGGCCAGCCTGCTTGGCATCATGGCTCCGTTGTAGGACCTGCAGCTGCAGATTGTTAGGGACGTACAGTTTTGTCCCCTTCCAAGCTAACCCATCCTTGATGGTCAAGAGCTGCGGGTGCTCCTTGAGCCAGAGGTCGCTTTGTAACTCAGTTTTGAGCTTCTGGGTCAGCTCTTCTCCCGGTTTAGTAAGTTGTCACGCAGTTCGCCATCGCGTGGTCACCTGGGCTGCCCTCTGGGGAAAGGGGATAATTGCATTAACCACCTCCTCCTGAGTGCTCTTGTACTGGGGCATCCGCGAGAGGGCATCGGCCAGGAAGTTTTCCCCTCCTGGAAGTTACTTCAGGGTGAAGTTGAATCAGTTAAAGTATTGCGTCCACCTGACTTGCTTCAGTGAGAGCTTGCGGGGAGTCTTAAGTGCCTCCAGATTTTTATGGTCCATGTATACCTCGGCTGCAGGTTTCCCTCCTCATTTTTCTGGAGGAGGACAGCCCCCACGGCTATGTCGCTGGCTTCAGCTTGAATTACGAAGGGTTTCTCGGGGTCAGGGTGCTTCAGGATTGGTTCTTTCGTGAAGAGCCTCCTTAGGGTTTCGAATGCCTTTTGGCATTCCATAGTCCATTGGAGTGGCTGGTTAGGTTGGGGCTTGGCTTCCGTTTTCCCCGTTTTCAGCAGTTCAGTGATTGGCAAGGCTATTTCTGCAAAGGATGGGATGAATTGCCTGTAGAAGTTAGCGAACCCTAGAAAGCTTTGTAGCTGCTTACAGGTCCGCGGGGGCTGCCACTCTAGGATGGCCTTCACCTTCCCAGGGTCCATCTCCACCCCTTCACTTGATACTCGGTAGCCCAGGTAGTCCAGACAGGTCTGGTGAAACTCGCACTTGGACAGCTTAGCATATAGGTTCGCTGCCAGGAGCTTCTGAAGGACTTGGCAGACTAGCTGGATGTGCTCTTCCATCGTCTTGGTAAAAATGAGAATGTCGTCTAGGTAGACTAGGACCCCCTTATACAAGTGCTCGTGCAGCACCTTGTTGATCAGTTGCATGAACACTGCCGGGGCCCCTTGTAATCCAAATGGCATCACTTTAAACTGGAAGCTCCCTAGTGGGCAATTGAATGCTGTCTTCCATTCATCTCCCTCTCTGATTCTGACCCGGTAGTACGTTTCTCTCAGATCTAGTTTGGTAAATATCTTCCCTTTGGCTAGGTGAGCTAGCATGTCTTTCATGAGAGGGAGGGGGTACATGTTTTCCACGCACACCACATTGATCCCCCTAAAGTCCATGCACAATCTCATCGTCCCATCCTTTTTCTCCTTAAACAGGACTGGGGCCACTACACGTGATTTTGCTGGCTGGATGAAGCCCCTGGCTAGGTTCCCTCCCTGTCAGGTGGGAGAGTGGGAACTTCGACGGCCTGGCATCCCAAGATGGACTTCTCCAGTGGCTTCTGTGGCAACTTTTTTGACTTCGCCGATGCCGGCAGCCCCACCTTTGGTTTGGGTACGGCCGTCAGGCAATCGGCTGCTTGGTGGCCCAGTTGGCCACATTGGATGGGGGCCCGGGTTTGCCTTGGATGCTCGCTGGTGGGCTTGGCCAAGGCCAGTCGCCTCCCGGTTGGTCGGTCATGTCAGGCCTTCCGGGTCCTCGCCTCAGTGTCACTCTTGGGTGTGCAGGCCCTCAGCTCCCCTTATAGTTTGGTGGCAGCCCCGGTACCACTCTTGAAGCCGATCCAGGAGGTGTTGTGGTCCGCCAGCGGCCTGCGGAGCTGGCAGCAGAGTCGGACAGCGAGGAGGCTGGGGAGAAACATGGGCCAGGCCTGGAGTCTGGAGAAGGCTCGGTGCCAGAGGCAGGGATCCAGCCCGGGCTATCTGGGAGGTCTGTGCTGACTCCAGAGCCTCCAGAGGCTGACATGAGTGAGGCAGAGGAACAGGGGGAGCCTGTTCCCAATGCGCGCATGCGCAGAGCTGCCAGAAGGCAAGAACAGTTACAGAGGAGAAGGACTACTCGGGAGTAAGGCTTGGAGATAATTGGCCCCTCCCATAGGCTGGAGCAAACGAGCAAACGGATGTGCTCGTTGCAGGAAGCAACTTGGTTCAATTCTCAGTATTTCGGTTCTGACTCCGTGTTTCTGTTTGGCCTTGCAAAGTTCCTTGCCAATTAGGTCTTTGGCAGCGTGTCAAGAAAGATAAAGGTTTGTGCTTATCTGCCTTCTTGTCGGAAGACTTCTGCCGGACTTGTTATCATTGTTTGGGACTTATTACGGCTGGGAATGAACTTAATTCACAGCTGTTAAAAATAAAAAGAGATTTTTGGGACTCCGTTTGTGCTGTATTATTTTATCAGGAAGCCTAGGTCAGAACAGGAGGCCCCGATATGCGCAAGCCTGTTGCAGCCCTCTGTCGAGGCCCTCTTTAAAGTGGTAGATGAGCATTCGCTCCGACCAGTGCCTCAGCTTCCCTGCGATCCTCTGGAATTCTCAAATGCATTCCTTTACTGGCTGTCCCCTCTGTTTTAACTCTCTTATCTCCCCCTCCGCCTGCTGGGCTTTCGTCTCATCTTCGAATCTTGCCTGCAGCTCTCCCAGGAACCTTCCAGCATCTCTCAGCTCCGGGGCGTCTTCGTCGTGAAGACCCGCCACCCATTCCGCTATTTCCCCCTCAAGTTTGGCAGTCACCACCCTCACCATTGCCCTTTTGGTTGGGTAGGCCAGGGCATAGCAATCTAGGTGGCCTAGCATGTTGTCAAGGAAGATCGCCAACCTATCGGGGTTCCCGTCGAACGTAACATCCAGGGGGGAGGCCCCATGTGATGAGTTTGTGGCGGCCAGTTCCCTGGGTGCCAACCAGGCCCAGGAGGAGGGAAAGAGGCCTGATGCCACCTGAGGCCCCCAGGAAGAGGCTGCTGTGGCTGCCTGGCCGGGCTGGCCAGGCTGGCCGGGTGTGGCAGCTGCCTAGGGACCAGGCCGGTGCCGGGACTCACCCCCATCGCTGCTGCTGGAGAGGGCAGAGGGCTTCGCCTGGGGCTGGCACTCACTACCGTGGCCTTCGGCTGCGCTGGAACTGCTCGATCCAGGCTTCTCGCGGCAGCTAGTCACAGCTTTGGGCTGGCAAGGTGGAATCTGGCGGGAGGGCTTGGGCTCTGGCGTCCCAGAAGTGGTTGGGCTGCCCAAGGAATGGCCTCCTCTGCTGCTTCCCACCACTGCAAAGGTTCCACTCCTTGGATGCTGGCGCGGTCAAAACGCTCTCTCAGCTGCTCCACCAAAGTGCTCCGGAGCACGGTCAAATATCTCCAGTCTCTCGGCTCATCCCAATCTACAGCTCTTTTGTCCCTCCACTTTATGGGTTGGGGCCCCATGTACATGGGCGCAGCCACGAGGAGCTCGATCTCTGCTGCACTGGGTACCCTCCTCCACCAGAATTTATCTGCTGCAAGATAGGGGCTTCCCCCAGTCGCCGCTTCTCCATGCAGCTCCATCTGGTTGGGCTTCCCCGATGGCACCTTCAGTCGCATGACAATCAGCTGGGTGATCTCGCTCCCCTGGGCTCCAGCCTGCGTGGTTCCTGGGTCCTCCACTGGTTTGCTGGCAGCCTCTCCTCCCCTTTTCTCAGCCATCTCTTCCTGAGGATTTCCCTTCCCCCGAAACAACCGGGTGGAGGGCCGGGGCTCAGGAGTCCCGAAGTTTTGACAAAATAGAAGAGTTGGCTTAGTGTCATGGTTCCGAGTAATGCTCCCAATTAATTCAAGACTCTGAGGCTGTTGCTTTTTCAAAGATCTTGTTTATTGGGTATATCATATCAGCACGTTCAAAAGTCAAGCCAACTCTGAATAGTTCTGGCCACCCCCCTTGTGTCCCAGATCACGTTAGCCAACCAAGCAGGTGATGAGCCTCTTAGTACTCCCCTCCTGCCGTTGCTAGGATACGCTGGGTTAGCTTCAGCTCTCAGGAGCCTTATCAGTGTTATGTCTGGCACTCTGAAAGGAAACATTCTACATTCCACAAATCTCCCTCCCCCTAAGCATGGCAACTGAGAAACGAAACAAGAAACTTTTATGGCTTCAGTTAGAGTTGTTTTGCTAGTTGACAGGCAGTTGCTCCTGCCACCCGGGAGGCAGGCTGTGCCTCGTGGCCAGGGAGCGCTCCGCAACCTCGGGAAGGCAGCCACTGGAGAGGGGCAGGCAGAAGGCGGCCAGCCACCGCCGAGCTTCCGCTGCTGCTGTTGCTGTGGCAGCTTCTCAGTGCCGCATATGGAAAAGCCTCCTGGCAAGTCAGGTGCGAATGGACTGGAAGTGAGGGCCAAGCACCGGGGAGTGAGGCTGGCGGGCCACCCATCTGGCAGAGAGGTAGCGGACCGGGTGGGGCTCAGCTAGTGCGCCAAGCGGCCTCAGTTCAGCAGAAGCAGCCATGACATCCAAGGCGCTTGACACCTATGCACGCACCCAGGGGGAGCACCCGGCCAGGCTGGGGTGGGCCGGGGCCGAGGCAGCAGGGGCTGGCCCCTCGCTGTCTTCAGGGCGGCCCCGCAGGCCAGATCTAAACAGATCGCGGGCCTTGAGTTTGACATGTCTGTTCTAAATGTGAGTGTTGTAGGGTGCATAATCCAAATTTGTGCTGTGTCATCAAAGCTTAATAATAAAAGTTTGCTGATAAGGTTTTACAGTTAAGGATGTCATAATGCAATTACCACTAAAAACTTGTGTGAGAAACATTCAGTTGTACTACCATTAAGTTCCAAGTCTGGAAAAATCAAGATGGAAACCCTGGTTTTTCTTTTTGAGAGCTGAGCAGTTGAGCAACATAAAGTCATTTCCCTGATCTCATTGTGGCAGTAGATGTTCTTTTTTAGATTTTCCAGGGCAGTTATTCTTTATTCTCGTGCTTTAAAGACCAGGAATATTCATTGAAAATTATAATGCTTATCAGAAGGGTGTTTGTACATACAGCAAAACTTAGAAAGTTCTAAGTCACAGTTCTAATGTATTCTGGGATCATACCATATTTGTGCATGTACTACCCTTTTAGCCTTCTGGAAGGCAGTGAAGACCTGATTCTTCTTCCAAGCATTGGACTATGATTTTTTTGGGGGGGGGGTGTTAATCTGTTTTGTTTGGTGACTGGGGAGAAGGGTATGTTTTAAACTATGTTTTATGGATTGTTGTCAGCTGCCTAGAGTCGTATGACATAGATCAGGGGTCACCAACCTTTCGGACCTCAGGGACCACTAAATTCATAATTTTAAATCCCGTGGACCACTAATATGATCTGCCTAATGACTGGCTGGGTGGGCATGGCTGGGTGGGCGTGGCTATGTGGTCATGTGACTGAGTGGGCGTGGCCAACTCCATGTCACTCACATCGAGGGGCACCTTGCCAGCCTCTACTCGCCCCTCCCCTCCCAGTCACTCCTCCCCTCCCCACCCGGGCTCCTTAGGGCCCCAACAGGAAGCAGTTGTTGGAGCTAAGCAGCCACCACGAGAAAGAATTGGAAAAACAGCTAAGTTCAAATTGGATCTGACCGAGAAGGAGGCTCAGCAGAAGCACCTCACTGAGGACTACGAGCATAGGCTTTCCAAGCAGAGGGAAGACCTGTGGGAGTGCAAGGCCAGGTACCGGTGCCTAGAGGCTCAACGGGCTGAGATGGTCAGCCAGTTCCAGGCCATGATATAGTCCCACTGGAACAAGGTCCTCCAGCTCTTCGCCACCAGCGGCACTTCCCTCCAGCCTTCGCCCAAAGCCCTGCACCAGGTGGCCGAAGCAGACCCCAAGTCAGAATTTCTGTCCCCCTCCGACCCACACAAAAAGACCCAGAAGGGGGAGACTCTCTGCAGCAACACAAACGTTCATTGCACGTATCTGTCCCAGGGGCCGTAGTTTGAGGACCCCTGATTTAGTGCAATATAAAAAATGCAAATAATTTTTCTGCGGACCACCAAAATTTTCTCACGGACCACCAGTGGTCCATGGACCACCAGTTGGTGACCGCTGACATAGATGACCATATAAGTCCAATAAATAAATAAATGTAACTTAAATGTGACTTAGACTCTGAAGCTGTTCTCACATTGAAGTGTATCATGCCAAACCTTCACACGTGTACAACTTACAGTGCTCTTCATTCCTCACAGCTTGTTAAAATACTAAGCAAAGGGCATTCTCGTGGCCCATCATTAACACTGGGGTATAATTTTCTTTAATAGTAGATCTGTGCTGTGCATTTGGGGCTCACCAAGAGCTTTATTGCTGCAGAATTTGCCAGTTTGGGTATTGTTGTCTTGATCCTTTACGTGAAATTGGATTTTCCTATAGCAATATGTATGTCTGTGTTAAAATAAGCTAAGTAAATAACCCACTTACGGCATTTACACATTACAGCATCAAGATAAGAGAGATCTGCAGATTTTTCTAATTAAATTTTATACATTTATTTCATGTATTTATACTGCCCTTCAAATAAAAATGTCCATGTATGTCACATAGCTCTTAGAGTGAAAGAGCCCAGATGTCCTTCAGATTTCCTATTAAAAGTAAAATTTAGGTTTCTAGATATCACCAAAATAATTTAGGGATAGTAATTTAGGAGGAAAACAATTTGCACAATGTTAGAATTGTGTAAGTATTCACCTAGCTTTGTCTTTTCAAGTGACCTGTAAATTTTTTTATTATTTATGGGGGTGTGGCTTGGAGGCTGCTGCTGCCGGAGCGTGTTTGCAGCAGCTCCTCTTGGTTTTATTTTATTTTATCAATTTTTAGTACCTCCATTGGATCCTTTTTATTTAAATAATATTTTTCGGAGACTCTAATAGCGTAGAGCACAACATAGACAAAGTTTTTGTTGCTGGGGACTAATTAGGCATGGGGAAAAGAAAGAAGCGCCATGGCACCAGCCCGGGATCTCTCCCACCAGTGAAGACTGCAAAACAACCAAGAATTGAGGAGCACTTTGCTGGCAAGAGATTTGTAAGTAAAACTACCCCCCCCCTCCATTTCCAACAATCTTGAGAGGTTAGAACGGGACCTGCAAAGAGATCTGTCAAAACAGCAGATATTAGACTTTCCCGATCTGGGGGGAGGGGAGCAAAACAGCCAGCTGTTTTCACAAACAACAAGTCCAGCTACAGACGGTATGGAGACTGAGATAAAGACTAAAAAGGCTAACAACAAACTAATTCAGAGTGTGGAGAGCTTACCGTGGGAGAATACAACAGAGTTTATGGCAAAGCAATGCCTTCTCACAGCGCAAACGGTGGTCTCAATATTTGAACAACAAATAACCATCCAACGTGATGTAGAGACACTGAGAAAAGATATAGCTGTTTTTCTGCAAGCACAACATCGGGCTTCAGGCACCCCCACTAAAGTCCTTACAGCAGACTTGGGTAAATCCCATACTCAGGATAAGGAAGAGGAAAAAGAACAAAGACCAGGGGAAACAGTTAAAGAGCCTGCTAAAAAGTGGCAACCCACTCAGAAAAACAGCCCTTCTCCAGACAAGGCAACAAGAGGAGGAGGTATTAATAGAGATGTTTCATTGGAAGCATCTCCCCTACAATTACATCAATCACATCGCTCAATACAAACAC
>QLTV01001694.1:682752-697830 GCA_003457575.1 Thermophis baileyi | reverse complement strand
TGAAAGGGTCGTTCGACCCCCAAAGGGGTCGCGACCCACAGGTTGAGAACCGCTGCACTAGACCAAACTACCTCAAATTATATTATCCCATATTACATAAATAAATATAGTTTTGTGATATAATCGATTGCATTTTTTTTTTAACAGATTAACAAAACTGTGGTTGCTCTTTATCTGTTTATAGAGACTTTTGGAAGGAAAGAACAGTCATGTACACAAAGCACACTGTAAAATAAAAAGGTTACAGAAATAAGGACCTGATTGCCTAACTCTTAAATTATGCATATTTTGCAACATTCCACTTAACAATCTAAGCAGTAACCCTTAAGATTTTTTTGTTTGTTTGTTTATTAAGTTGGAACAAAATGTGCTGTAATCCTGTTTGTCTCCTTCGGGCAAGTATCATTTCTTGCTATTGGCTGGCTGATCGTTTTTTGAGCACCGTGTACTTTGCTTCAAGCCCAGTTGCCTTTGTAAACAACTGGTATTGTGTAGAACAATTTCAGGAAATGTAAGTGGAAACAAGAAGTATTTTCACGGACTGTGGTGCATTTCAAAGGGCACCACAATATGAATAACACTTAGGGAACATTTCTATTCATTTGCTGAGGATGTTAGGTTTGTTCAAGGTAAATACAAGGTCTGCTTTACCAATATGTTCATAGTTTATACAAAAAAAAAATTCTTCCTATTTGGTTTTTTCCCTTCAGCCCATCAATAAGATCTCTTCTATTCTCATGATAGAAATAAAACAGAAAAAAAAAATTATCAGTAGCTTCCTGGTTTATGTTCTTGAACAGTACTTGTACATGAAAGAACCAATGAAAATGTTCGATCGGGAACAAACAGCATCCCCACTGTATCACCTCCCAAATCAAATATAATAATAAGATGTTAAAAACTGCTACCTTTTCATGGCAGCCCAAATGTTTCACATTGCCTAATACTGTGGTGCCAAATTCGTGGCCCGCAGGACAGATGCGTCACACGCTGGCCACAACCACCTCTATTTTAGCGAAGGGGGGGAAATCATGATACATCACGTGATGACAACGTGACAACATGAGTTTGACACCCCTGGCTTAATATGATGGGAGAAGAAATTTGGCAGGGAAAATTCTCCCAGCACTGCAGTGAGTAGCACTTGATGACTTTTTGGTTGGGTCAGTTTTAATATGTTAACAGAATTCCAGCCTTTAGAATTTTACTTCCTGTATGGATTTTATCAGAATGATACCCGATTGCATTCTGGAGATTGAGCAGCATTTACTAAAGAAATCCATCTGAGGGGTAGCTCTCTGGGGTTGTTGTTGTTTTTTTTAATTCTCCTAGGATTCTGTTCCTTTACTAGTGATGTTCTGTTATGGTATGACATATTTGGCTTAACTTTGTTATTCAAAATAATAGGCCAGGGCAAGATCACTTCACTTTATTATGCAAAGTCAGCTTGTGCCACAGAGACCATACAGTTCTCCCTAGTGAGAATTTGAGGCAACCAATTCCCTTCTTCAGGACATTCTACAGTTCTCAAAGATACCCTTGCAGAGAAAGTTTTTCTGGTGCTTCCAGTAGGATGTCCAGGATTTCCGGAGGTCTATTCAAATACAGCTGCTCGAAGCACAGAAGCAAAATTTCCCTTCAATGCTTTGCATAGACTTACCGAATCAACACAGCAATTGGTTTCAGACTCACTAAGCCAAAACCAAACAATCTGCATTATGGCCTAACTAATGATGCTTCTGCAGTTTGAGGGCAGCAGCAAGCTTTATGTGGCATGTCAAGACCTAGCCTCCTTGGTAGTTGTATAAAAGGAAATGGGTCCCTGAAGTGACTTCAAGGCTTAATGTGCCTGTTTTGCTTCTTAACTGCTCTCCCAACAGAATTTTCATTCCCATTCAATCTGAGGACCTTATAGACTGTACAAGGGATGATGCCAACTCATGGGCTGCACTTGTACCCCAGCTTTAGTGCATTCCGTGAATCTAGTCAAAAAGATTCTCCAGTTGGCCACATAGATGATGACCTTGTCTCCAGAACCCTCTAGCAGTTTGCTTATTTTTCAGCACTGGGTAGTATGGACCACAGGTCTTGTTGATGTAAGTATGTTATTGCTAGTCGGTGGAACTTGTAAGACCCAAAGGGTCTTCAGAATCTCTTTGGGCTCTGAGTTCATCCAGCAGTTATGGTGACTGCAGAAGTCACTGGTAAATAGAGTTCAGAACAGCTTTTCAAGTAGTGGATAAGAATTAAAGCTGGTGTAGGATCTAAGGTTGGAACTGGGCTCTGCAGCCTATTGGAGTTGTGGTGAACTGCTAGAAGAGTGGCAGAGGCAGCCCTGCCAATAAGCTGTCTAGTGTATATGGAGCTGGGCTGCAGACACCACTGCTCAGCTGCTGAAAATTTAGCAATGCTGCAGTGGCAATGAAGTTGGCAACAAATTGCACCTAGTTAGTAGAGGTTCCCAGAGGTTCCCATCCAACGTTTTGAATAACTGTCTAATAGAAGGAACCAGACTGGTAACCTTTATTAAGAGAGGAGTTCAGTTGTTAGTGTTGAGTGGATGGTTTTAATTGGATCACGGATGTCTGTTCCCAGATGGGGGGAGGGTGGATAGGGTGGAATCTCAATAGGGCTTGGGAATGTGAATTAGACTCTAGCTACATGGGGAGAGCATGGCAAGGATTGTGCAATGTTTACATATTGTTTGGTTGGTAGTAGCCAGAGGTGGTATTCAGCAGGTTGTGACCAGTTCTGGGGAACCGGTAGCGAAAATTTTGAGTAGTTCGGAGAACCGGTAAATACCACCTCTGACGGACCCCTCCCCCATCTATTCTCTGCCTCCCGAGTCACAGCTGATCGGGAGGAAATGGGGATTTTGCAGTAACCTTCCCCTGGAGTGGGGAGGGAATGGAGATTTTACAGTATCCTTCCCCTGCCACGCCCACCAAGCCATGCCCACCAAGCCATGCCCACCAAGCCACGCCCACCAAGCCATGCCCACCAAGCCACGCCCACAGAACCGGTAGTAAAAAAAATTGAATCCCACCACTGGTAGTAGCTGGCTATCTGAGACTAAGTTCACTCAATGCTAAGGTCTGTGTGGACTCTTCTTTCAGATTTAATTGAGCTTGGGTAAGAGCCTTTATTAAAGGTTACTGTACCTTATGATGACAATAGCAGAAAAGCTAACTGTATTTCACACTCACTGCATCTACAGATATGTAGCCGATAACTCTGTTTAAGGTACCAATCCTTCCTCTATAGGGAGGGGCCAGCGAAATATCTGTGGGGGCTCTGCAAGGCATTTTTTTTATTTATTTATTTATTTATTTATTTATTTGTCAATGGTGCGCTTATGCACGCCCCTTACAGACCTCTTAGGAATGGGGTGAGGTCGACAGTAGACAGTCTAAGGTTAAAGTTTTTTGGGTTTGGGGAAAAAACCACAGAGTCAGGTAGTGAATTCCAGGCATTGATCACTCTGTTGCTGAAGTCGTATTTTCTGCAGTCGAGTTTGGAGCGGTTTACATTAAGTTTGTATCTATTGTGTGCTCGTGTATTGTTGTGGTTGAAGCTGAAGTAGTCATTGACAGGTAGGACATTGTGGCAGATAATTTTATGTCAGATGCAATCACTTGGACCCATTCTGAGTTGGACTGTGGCTGAATAGGTCCTTTGGAACTGACTGATGCACTGTCTGGCATAGTCATCTGAGAAGAGTTTGTGTCTGTTGGTCTTGAGGAAGTAGGCAGGATCCTTAGAACTATAAATGAGACCATTTGGGTATTCAATTCATGTCCTTCCTGGTTGGTCAAGGCCTCTGGGGAGAGGATGTGTAGCTGTATCCAAGTGATGGTGAATGCATCCTTGAAGGGGAAGTGATTGATTCTGCTAGCTCCTAAATAGGCAGTGGTCCATCTCTTTCTAAATAAACCATGCCCGTATCCAGCATGGCTGGATAATTTTTGTCAGGTTTCCAACCGTTCCTTCCTAGGGAAAGTTATTAGGAGGGCGATCAGTTTACAACTTCAGAGAGCCCTAGAGGAAATTGATTATTTGGCCTCTTTTCATGTCAATTTCAGCATGGGTATAGAGATAGCATTGATTACATTTGTGTGGCAGGAGTAAGATGAGGTTGGTGCACCCACCCTAACCATTTTTTATTTCTCTGCAGTTTCCATCTTAAGTGGGTTGGGAGCAGAAGACATGGTATTATGGTAATTTTCTTTCTTCGAAAGTTAGTTCCACTAAGTGTTAGTAAGTTTTCTCAAATCTCCCTGTTCTCTCCACTCCTATTCAACATATATGTCAAACTGATAGGTGAGATCATCCATCAGCATGTGGTTAAGTACCATCAGTAACGCTTCAAACATTGACTCAAGCTTTGTCCATTTCACATGTGCACTATTGCAATGTGGTCTATATTGTGCTGCCTTGAAAAATCACTTGGAAGCTATAACTGGTCCAAAATGCAATGGCACAGGCCATTGAGCCATGGTGGTGCAATTGTGGTGCAATCGTGGTGCAATGGTTAGAATGCAGTTCACTCCAGGAATTTGATTCTGACCAGCTCAAGGTTGACTCAGCCTTCCATCCTTCTGAGGTTGGTAAAATGAGGCCCCAGACTGTTGAGGGCAATATGCTGACTCTGCAAACTGCTTAGAGAGGGCTGTAAAGCACTGTGAAATGGTATGTAAGTCTAAGTGCTATTGCTATTATGAGCATGCCATGTCATGCCCACGTAACATGAGCTCCACTGGTTACCAGTGGGTTTTCAGGCACAATAGCCAAAGTACTGATCGCCATAAAATCCTTCATGGCATAAGATCACTTATGTGAAGGACTGCCTGTCTTCTGTAGTTTGTACCCAGCATGTACCTTCATCAGAGTTGCCATAAAAGTTTATAAAGGTCTGATATTATGAGAGATTAGCACTGGTTGTATTATGGCTTTTGTTGCCTTCCTGGTGATGGTGGTTATTTGTTATGTTATGTCTTAATCAGTAGTGGGTTCTAAAACCCTTTACTACCGGTTCGCGTGCGCGCTTGTGCGCATGACGCTTCTGCGCAGAAGTGTCCCAGGTGGGTGGGCGGAGCCGGTCTGAGAACCGATCTGAACCGGGAGCAACCCACCACTGGTCTTAATCCTGCCCAGTGTCCAGAGTCACAACAAGTGAGTTAAATGATCATACGCCTTGATAAAATGTAGAAATAAATGGCATTGGCTGGACTGTGCTTTGTGTTTTCTATGTCACCCTGGGACCTGCAACCAGATCAAGTAACTTGCTATTAAATAAATGAATGGAGTATCAGTAAGTTGCAGTTGAAGCTTCGGGGGCTACTGCAGTTGTCTGCTCAAGAGTTTAGTCTCTTCAAGCTGAAGCACCAAAAACTTTTCATCTTCTCCCCACATAGCTACTTTCCTGCTGCCACAAGAGGCATGATTCAAAGTGGATGACTAACTAAGTCTTCGACTTCGATACCAAAACAGACTTTACAAAAAAGCCAGGTTCTAAGGGAAGGCTGGCCCGGCAAACCCATGCATGCAAAGTTCACTGCCCCAGAAGAGTTGCAGTGGCAATCAGCAGGAAAGCAGTTTTAAAAATTCATCAAATTATGATCTCTCCAAGTGAACTTCCTGGGGAAGAGAAACGTGTTGTTCTGTAACAAGCAGCAGAGACCAGCAGCTTTCTTTACAAATGTCTGCAAATCCCAGCCCTTGCTAGGAAACAAGCTGTGCACTTTAGAGGACCAATAGTGAGAAAATATGTGCTCTGGATATAATTTACCCCATTATTAAAAACACTCTTTGGCAGAGAAAATACGCCAGTATAAAAGAGATTCAGGATTAATATTAATGAAACAGCATCCTGGTGAGTGTAGCGACATGCTTGAATGCATAGCTACAATAATAGTAACAGCACTAATGCACACTTCCAAACACCAGGTGATAGATAAGACATAGTTTAGTACTCTTTTGTTTAGAGGGTTCTTCCCATTATACTGAGATTAATTTTAGTTCTTCCTTTCTACCCGGAAATATTCTTTTAGCAACAAGCAGCATTTTCAGCTTTTGGAAAGGGATCAGGGATAATGGTCGAGCAAATAAAAAGGGAATGGGCACAGGGCCGTCTTAACAGCATTATGGGCCCCTGGGTAAAGCAGTGTCCTGGGGCCCCTATGACAACTACTCACAGGAATAAAAATGTAAATGGTCGATAAAATGAAACATATATTTGCATGTTAGTATTAATTTTAAAAATGCAGTAAAATGTAATAAATATCTTGCTGTATTTATATGATACAAGGTGCATGGAAGGGTTAACATACACAGATTAGTATGGGGCCCCTATGCTCGTGGGGCCCACGGGCAAGTGCACATCAGGCCCATGCGTTAAGACAGCCCTGAATGGGCACAAGGAACTACACAAGACTACTTGGGCCAAGACTGACCAACTGGAACTTAAGTGCTGTATCTGACCACCTTCCTGATTTTGTTTCAGGATCTCAAGCTCTATATAGTTTGGCTATAGGATAATGTTAACCCTACACCCTTCTATAACACAACAAATGCAAAATGCACTCTAGAGAACAATTTTCTTATTTCTTTCTCAAGGGCAAACATTGCAAGTTATTAAACCTGAAGAACCTGCAAGCTACTTAGGAACACAACTATGCCAGCTCTGGAAAGAAGGAAAGTCTAATTGCACTGGGGGGGGGATACTTTTCTGGAGAAATACATAATGCGGTGAATCCAGGGGTGGGTTCTAAATTTTTTTACTACTGGTTCTGTGGGCGTGGCTTGTTTTGTGGGCATGGCTTGGAGGTCAGGTGGGCGTGGCTTGGTGGTCAGGTGACCGGGTGGGCATGGCCAATTTGTAAAATGTGGTGAAACTCACTTAACATCGCTCTTGCTTAGCAACCAAAATTTAAGGCTCAATTTTGGTCATAAGTTTTTCTTTCTTTCTTTCTTTCTTTCTTTCTTTCTTTCTTTCTTTCTTTCTTTCTTTCTTTCTTTTTTTCTTTCTTTCTTTTTCTTTCTTTCTTTCTTTCTTTTTCTTTCTTCCTTTCCTTTCTCTCTCTCTTTCTTTCTGTCTTTCTTTCTTTCTTTCTCTTTCTGTCTTTCTTTCTTTCTTGTCTCTGTCTCCCTCTTTCTTTCTTTCTTTCTTTCTTTCTTTCTTTCTTTCTTTCTTTCTTTCTTTCTTTCTTTCTCTTTCTCTCTTCTCTGTGGCGGGAGAAGGAAGAAAGTGCTCTGGGAGTGGGAGGGCAGGCGGCCCGGCCCGGCAGCAGTGTGTCCCCTGTCATGTGCCATCCTGGAGTGCCGTTGCCACCACCGCCGACCCTCTCACCTTCCTGGCTTCGGCTCCAGGACCAGCAAAGAAGCGCGGTTGAGCGGGGCTGGGGCGTTAGTGCGGGAGTAGCGAGGAGTTCAGGGCAAGCGGCGGTTCATCTTCGTGCGTGGAGGGCAGGTGAGGGGAGGGCAGGGGGTCCCCTGCCCCCGGCGCCCCTCCTCTGCACAACCTGCTGCTGCCGAGCGGTCTCCTTCACGCTGCCCACTTCGCTTGTGGGGCGGATGGGCTGGAATTTCCACGCTTCTTTGCTGGCGCAGTTGAACGGGGCCAGGGCCATGCCCCCCCTCACCCTGCCTGAACATACAGCCGCCGCATCCGCCTCGCGCCTGTCGCGGCTCCAACGGCAGCGGCTTTGGGAGACGCGGGCTTGTCTGGAGCTGCTCCCCTGCAGCTGAGCCCACGGCTTGTCCCTGCTGTCCCTGGGTGCAAGGGAACGGGGCAGGTGAGAGGCGGGCGCGGCGGCTGTATGTTCAGGCAGGGCGAGGGGGAGAATGGCTCATCTGGAGCAGCTAAACTATGTTTAAGCAAGGCTGTGCTTGGCTGTACCTGAATCCAGCTATAAAGAGCCTGTCCCAAAGGCATCAAGCAAGAACCACAGCTCCCCCTCCCCTCTTCCCCACCAATCCCAACAGTAGGACTCAGAAGAACGGCAGCAAATATTCAGAGTAGATTTTGCCAGTAGTCAAAACCACAGGGAAAAATTGTCATTTTTAAAAACTCTTGACTAATAACCACATGGGTAGAGTTAATACGTGGGCCGGCAAAAATGACCCCGGGATTGGACTAAGCGAGAGGGGGGTGATCCTGGACAGCGGCCGCAGCAGCGCTCGTCCTCACCTAAAAGCGTTCATATTCAGAGAGTATTTTGCCCCACTGCAGCCTCGGTAGCTGCTGGTTACCCTGGCGACGGGCTCTGCGCTGCCACAACCAGCAGAGGCGAAGGCAGCTCCTACTCTTTCCGATCTCCACACGGCAGCTTTGAGCCTTGCGAGTCTTTCCCTTCACCTCAGCTGGGGCTCAGCCCGTCGGTGAACAGGTTGGCTCGCAAGTCCCTCCTGCCCATTGTCCCCTCGCCTTCTTGGGGAGGACAGCGGGCCATCTTGGGAGCGAAGAGGAATACAACCTAGTACTCACACAAACACACACACATATGTAGGGAGCTACTCTTAGCACAAACTACTGCAGAGAAACCTCTAGAACAGGGGTCTCCAACCATGGCAACTTTAAAACTTGTGGACTTCAACTCCCAGAATTCTCCAGCCAGCATAGCTAAATAAATAAACTAACTTTGTGCCTCTGCCTGCCTGCCTACCCACCCTGGCTCTGCTGACAATTGCCCTGAATCATTTGGCCTGGAAAACCCCCCCCCCTCCCTTTATCCACTGGAGTTGTCCTTCTGCTTTCCCCGGTTGCCTCCCTGATTCCTCCTATTGCTTTTTTTTTTTCCTTCAGTAAAGTTTTGCGTTGCACAGGCACAAATAACTCACGTGGGGAGGAACTGTTGGGTTCTCTTTTGAAATTCAGCAGCGCTGCTATAAAACTGGGAGGTTTTCTCATACTGATTCAGTGTATTTCTCCTCACCAGGAGAGCCTCCTGCAAAAAGGGCCAATTGTTCTGATTTTTCAATGATTTTTTGTAGTGCAGGAATCAGGGAAGCAACCGGGGAAAGCAGAAGGACAACTCCAGTGGATAAAGGGATGGGGTGGGGGTGTTTTCCAGCCCAGATGATTCACGGCAATGTTTATCTTCACGCCACACACCCGATACAACGTCTGTTCTCAATCAGAAATTCTCCCCTAGAAGATTCGTCCCATTTTCTCCTCCGATGTCCTCTTTTCCCCTCCAAAGTCCCCCTCCTTGGAATCTACTGGTACGAATAGCTCCTCTCCTCGTAACTAAGCTTCTTTCTTCATTTTTTTTCCTCTTTCAACACACCACACCATAAGATGACTGGCTAACTGGCAATCTCCGGTAAGATGCATGTCTCGCAGCCCTCCCGCCCCATGTCCTGCCCCACCTGCCACCCCCAAATTGTGCCCCACTGCGCGAGAGGTGCATCTTACCAGAGACTGGCAGCTCCAGATCTTGCGGCTTTTTCGGGGTTTTCTAAAAAAAAAAACGCCGCTCCAGATGAGCTTGAAAACTTCCGAGAGGGAGGGAGCAGTTGGGCAGCATTTCCCCCCCACCTCCCGGGGGGCCTGCAACCTCAGAGCCTGCAGGAACTCCTGGCCCTTGCACAGTAAAGGAAAACTTCTCCTGAGTGCGAGGCAATTAACTTCATTCTCTTTGAGAGCCGCTTTGCACCTTGTTTGGGGTGACATTTGCAGTGCCAAAAGTTCGCAAAAAATTCAAAAAAAAGAAGCAGAAAACAAGATGGCGGCGCATGTGCAGTGCCGGAAACTCAGCTTCTGCGCATGCACAGAAGAAAAAAAACCCGGAAATAAATCCCCCCCCAAAAAAAATTTAAAAAAATTTAAAAAAATAAAAAAAGATGGCACCCACGGACCAGCACCGACCCATCATGATGTCACCAGTGGGTTGCTACTGGTTTGGGAGAACCGGTCCGAACCAGGAGGAACCCAACTCTGGGTGAATCCCGTTTCAGTACACAAAGCAAAGAACTAGAGGATATGTTAGCCACTGATTCACATGTATGAATAACAGAAAGTATTTTGGCACCTGAAAGACTAACTTACTCTCCCACAAGGCTTAGCTTCTGCACATAAACTTTCTCAGATTCCATTCCATTCTTACAGTATCTAGAGACTGATGTTTTTGCTCCAAAAGGCTAACAAATCATTCATGCATTTTGTGGAAAATTCAGGAACAAATCAACAACCAGAAATCAAATCTTACTGAAGCATGTTTCAAAGCCCTCTCTTCTTGCCATTTTAGATCCTGTGATTTCTACCAAAGTCCAATTATGTATTTGCTGCTAAATATTTTTAAGCAATCAAAAGAGGAAAGGCTGAGTGAACCAGTTGTAGGCATCAGATTTCATGATCTTTCACAGCCTGCAGCACTGACTGTATTTTAGTTGCTTCACATAATATTAAAGATGACAGTAAGCCAGTGTGATATCAATCAATAAACCTGGTGCTTCTAATAAACTCATTGTCAGGGGAAAGTCAGAAAACCAACTTCAGTGTTCTTTGGTCCAGCAAAATATCACCGTTTCACATTTTCATTACAGACTCCCTATGGCTTCCCATTATATGTTTTTAGATACATCCCATGCCTGACTACTGAGACAGAATGAACTTCTTTGGATTTTACATTTTAGAGAGCACGGCATGTCACATTTATATACTTACTCTGTTGCTTTGGGAAAGATCTGGCCCAGCCCGACAAAGCTTTTAAATGTTCTTTATTTTTTTATTTGCTTTAAAAATTCATAACCCATTGCTTTCACCTTACTTGAGACACAAGTGGTTAGCCATCACAGTGCTAACTTTTCAAGAAACTGAAACTTAATGGTTATTTCCTGTTCTAGTCAAAACCAAGTGCCAGCCTAACCTGATTAGAAGGTGCAGCAAGGAGAAAATATTTTATGCCCTAAGCAAAGACACATGATTTCATCTGCATGATGCAAACCTAATTAGACTTATGCATGAAGATCCAGTTGCACAGAAGAAAAATTTCCTCAGAGATAAATGTTTGAACGATTTAGCAATAGCAATAGCACTTAGACTTATATACCACTTCAAACTGCTTTACAGCCCTCTCTAAGCGGTTTACAGAATCAGCATATTGCCCCCAACAATCTGAGTCATCGTTTTACCGACCTTGGAAGGATGGAAGCTGAGTCATCCTTGAGCCGGTGAGAATCAAACTGCTGGCATGCAGTTCTCTAACCACTGCGCCACCATGGCTCTATTAATAAGAATTTTCTTCCAATTAATTCTGAATCTTCT
Organism: Thermophis baileyi; assembly: GCA_003457575.1. Classification (NCBI taxonomy): domain Eukaryota; kingdom Metazoa; phylum Chordata; class Lepidosauria; order Squamata; family Dipsadidae; genus Thermophis; species Thermophis baileyi. The sequence continues at coordinate 686,564 of QLTV01001694.1, read as the reverse complement.
GTATTTGAACACTCAACAAAATTAGCTAATTTCTTATCTTATTTAGGTGACAAAAATCAAAATACAAAAACTATGAAGAATGTTAAAACGCCAGGGTCAAATACTTTTCCTATAGAATGCAATAGAGTATATACACATATCTTAGTTCTTAAATTTTAGCATTTTGATAAGGATAGTGTTTGAATCTGGTTAAAATATTATTTGGAATATTTGTTAATGAACTCCAGAAGTAGCAGCAAGTGGGATACATCTTGATCAAGTATATATGTTCATATTATTTTACTGAAAGCAGAGATGGCCCTTTATAAACATTGTTTGTCAAGAGTTTCTTTTCCTCAGAAATTCATGCCATTTGATAATTCTTCTCCAAAAACACAAATTAGTACTACCGGTAATGATATTTTATATCATCTCTTTTCTAGGAAAAAAAAGCATACAGCCAAGTGGTCTTTTTTGTTGTTGGATTATTATCTTGAATCCTTAATATCTGTCCTTAGACATAGTAAGATTCATGGTTTGATACAAGTTGCTAAGGAATATAAACTGGTCTTGTTTTCAAGTTACATGTCTTGAATTTTCATTTTGACATCAGTTCAGAAAGATTTAGACCAATTAATGTTTTACCCCAAAAGCTTCAAAGCCATTTTAATATTTTTTGTAATTTAGTTGAACATGCAGATTTTTTTTTAATATTATAGATGTACCGTCAACTGTACATTTGGTAACTGGAACCAACAGATTTCAGATAAGACCAGATGTTTCTTTTTACTATCCATTCATTTCTTCTTCTTTGTAATTTTCAACAGTTGTCAATTCATATGTGCTTCCACTGCTAAGATGTTTACCCGAGCCTGTTCTATTTTCTTCCCTAATGGCAGTCACCTCTTTCCATTTGTAACCTCTTCTAGCTTACTGTAAGTCCATGGTTCCTTTTATTCTGACATTTCAGTCTATTCAGGAAATGCTTCTTTAAAATAAAACTTTATTTATGGCTTCCAGCTCTAAAATAACATGCCCCCTATTTTTAAAAGCATAGTATGTCTAATGGCCGGAAGCAAAAAATGAGCATTCCCAAAAAATCTTGCCAGTGTATAGCCCAAAGTGACTGATGATATTCACATGTAAATGAATGCTACATACAGTATGCATGTCTAGATAGCAGTTTAGCCAATGCCTAATCCAGACTGATTGGTGAGCAAATGCCCTGCTCATTTGCCCAGGAGTGGACCCTGTGGTTGTATGTAGCTCTCTTCACTGTTATCTTGCTTCCTTTCCACATGCAGCTAAGCCAATAGTGCCACAGGGAATTCTAAACCTGTTCCACCAAATATGCCAGCATTCCCCTTTATATTTTGTGTTCAGTGCATGATGATCTGGGATGCAGTCAGTAGGAGTCCTGAGACTTCAATTGTTATGCAAAGCTCCATTCCTCCCTCTCTGCATTCTGAAAATGTGGGCAGCAAATCCATTCTAGCTTCATACTGGAAGCTTGAATTGGCCTTAGTATTCTGCTCACTGTGGGATCCTTTGGATCAGATTTCTCAACCTGGTAGATGTGCTGATTTGCATCCCCTCCCACATCCCTAGTGGGATGGGCAAGCCACGGTGGCAAGGGATGGCAGGAGTTAAACCCAAGTCTGTGAAGAGCATCATGATGTGGAAGGGTGATTATGATATAAGAGTGAACCACATGGTGTTTTCCCTCTCTGCCTTCTCTCTTAGCTCATTCAGCATTCGGTGTGATTTTCAACAGTGACATGGAGGGAAAAAAAACCTTGCTTTTATGATGTGGTGACTTTATTAAGAAATTGTTGTGGAGATGCACATTAGTCTGAAGTGCAGGGAAAAAGAACAGTTCCTCTTAAATATTCATAGCCAATTTATGAAAGAAGAGGCTAGAATTGCTGCATGACTGCCAATGGCTGTGATTAGGAACAAAGCCAAACTCTAGGCTTCTTTCTCAAAGCAGATTAACACCTGTTCATCACCACACAAAAGATATGACAGGGCTTAATAGTAAATATCAGGACATCTCTGTTGTAAAACTCCATTTCCTAATGGAGTGATGCTTCCTTTCTATGCAGGCCAAAGCGTCCATAGGGATTATTTAAAAAAATAGAAAAGAGCATTAACATGCACACGTTTCTAAAGGAACCCTTTGTGGATTTTTAATAAGGCTGCTTTCTTGGTGGCTGAGCCAAATGAATGACTTTTGCTATATTTTTGCAGTACTTTCACCTCCTGGGTGGAAGGAATATTCTCTTTTTGTTCTGATTATATGCGGGTGGGGAGGATAAAAATAAGATAAACTATTCAGAACAAAATGCCACAATCTTGTCCCAGTTCCAATTCACACCCAGTCATCTTATTGCCATCCATTCCCAATGTACAGACAACAGGCATCGACAGTAGGAGGGGAGGTGTCAAAAAAAAAATCAAGATTGCAAATGCAACCAGCCCCTTTTTATATACGATGAACAAAACAAGGACCGTGGCTTGTTTTGTGCATCATGTATCATGCAGCCATGGCCAATTTCTTGACTTTTTTGACCCCTCACCATGGACATCCTGTTCATGTAATAGCTGCTCCACAGAGAGAGAATCCTGATGCTGCATTATTTCAAAGGGGTTTGTTGACAGAACCAGACAAGGTTCCCAGGACAAGTCCCATGATTCTTGTTTTTGGGGAAAAAAATTACCTGCATTTCTCCCTCTTAACTTTGACATTTAGTATTGATGAAAGTAACCAATTACTGATGGATCTTGTGGGAGTTTCATTGCAAAGAATCGTGGATTCCATATGGACATTGTGCTAAGACAGCCTCCCTTGCCCATTCCTTTCCAGATGTGTTCGGCTTGCAATTCCCAAATGAGGAAGACTGTGCTACATTAAGGTTTATTGTTAACTGAATGAAGTTCGGTGAGCGTCTCCCTTCCAAGTCCATCATAACTGCAGAGAGCAGACCAAAAGCATCCACTTCTGGTTTCAGTTCAATGTATTTTAGCTTAAACTACCAAAACTACTGTGAGCACTGTGAACTGCATATATGTTTATCTGTGCTTTATAGAAACAAGCCAACTGAAGAAACTATAGTTTGAACTTAGATAAGTTTACTAAATCTTAAGCAAGAGAACCAACCACAGTTCCTCCAGGTTCAGACATACCAGTAAATTACAGCAATTAATTAATTAAACACGAAAATAAAAGTTTCCACTACAGTACCACCACACTTCTACAACTAGATTGGGATCAAATAGGGGTGCATAGAAAACTCTCCTGTTAGATAGTGGGTAGAGATGACAGGAGACAGACTTCCAAGCAGCTCTTTATTTCAGCTCTTGTATCAGCAACCAGCAAAGAGCAGTCTGACAGCTTGCCCTTTTATAGGGAGCTGTCAGACAGACCAGCCAATAGCGTTTGAGCTTTTTCCCGCTCAAACGCTGGACCTGGTTGGAACCATGCAACACAGTTATAACAGTTAGAACATAACACCCCTCCCCTACTGGATGGAGCAGTCCAGCATACGTAATCACGAAGGTAGGCGGGGCGTTTAGGAGCCCTACTAGAACTGCGCAATTGAGTCAGACCAGCCAATAGCGTTTGAGCTTTTTCCCGCTCAAACGCTGGACCTGGTTGGAACCATGCTACACAGTTATAACAGTTAGAACATAACACCCCTCCCCTACTGGATGGAGCAGTCCAGCATACGTAATCACGCAGGTAGGCGGGGCGTTTAGGAGCCCTACTAGACCTGCGCAATTCAGTTGGTGGTGAGGCAGCGGCCTGTGTGGACAGGTCTGCTGTCGCCCCG
>QLTV01001694.1:667201-678000 GCA_003457575.1 Thermophis baileyi | reverse complement strand
TACTGATTTATTGATTCGCCCTCTTGCTGCATTCGCTGCCTAAATTCATATCGCCGGACGACCTTGGACGGGGTGGGCGCGTAGTTCGTCTTCAGCGTGGCTTGAAGCACTGGCCACGGAACGGTCTGGAGCGGTGTTGGGTCTGACAAAGACTGCGCGGTGTCAAACACCGCGGGGCCACAGTGACTGAGAAAAACAGCTCTTTTACGGTTGTCGGTCAGACCCAGCATGTCGTTTGCCTCAAGGAAGCACTCGAAGCGCCGCATATAGGAGTCCCACTTCTCCCGGGTCGGGTCGAAAGGCGCCGGTGGGTGGAAGTTGGACATCGCGGCAGAGAGAACGACTCCGCGGGGTCAAACACCTCGGGGCCACAGTGACTCAAGAACACAGCTCTTTTGCGGTTGTCGGTCAGACCCAGCATATTGTTCGCTTCTAGAAAGCAGTCGAATCGCTGCATGTAGGAGTCCCATTTCTCCCGGGTCGGGTCGAAAGGCGCCGGTGGGTGGAAGTTGGACATCGTGGCAGAGAGTAGGCAGAAAGGCAGCTGCCTGGCTGGTTGGAATCGCTGAAGAAGCAGTCACGGTTCTCCTGAACCCAAGCCCTCGTCGCCACTGTTAGATAGTGGGTAGAGATGACAGGAGACAGACTTCCAAGCAGCTCTTTGTTTCAGCTCTTGTATCAGCAACCAGCAAAGAGCAGTCTGACAGCTTGCCCTTTTATAGGGAGCTGTCAGACAGACCAGCCAATAGCGTTTGAGCTTTTTCCCGCTCAAACGCTGGACCTGGTTGGAACCATGCAACACAGTTATAACAGTTAGAACATAACATCTCCTAAACTGAGTATCATTCTATTAAAATACATCAGGGGTTAGGTACATCATCTGAGGCCCAAGGCTCCATTTTAATTACCGGTATATGTAAAGTAAAAGGAATATATTTTGTGTGAGTCTTGTCCATATTTATTGAAGAAGTTATGGACCTTATGTTCAAACAAAGCCAGTATTTAAAATTCCACAGCTTTTCTGCTAATGAAATATATTGAATTATTTCCTTAGCATTTGGGGGGGGGGGTAAATGTGTATTAAGAGTGAGCTTCTTATTTTTGAAGACATTTGTGTTGTTCTTTTCCAAGCAATTAGTGCATAACTTCCCTCCCTTCCTTCCTCTTTCTCCTTGATTACCATCCAAAATTAATTGAAACCAATAGAGAAATTCTTGATTTCAGAAATGTTATGATAGTAGTTAAGTTTTGAATGTATGTCTGTGTGCGCGTGTAAGCACGCATGCGTGTGTGTTTTAATTTCTAGACCCATCTGTACAATGCTGTACTTTCTAAAACTGGAGATTTAAATTAACAGTAATCACTCATGGGATAAGACTGACAACATTATAGCTTATTATATTAATCATTGTTATACATGGAAGGCTGAACTTAATTATGAATACACTATCATGGAAATAGAAGGGGCCCAAAGATACACCAGGGGATGGATTATAGATAACAGAAAATGTGCCCATATAAAGAAAGATTTTGAAGGCAGGAGCTTTTTAATTTGGGGGAGAAATGATTAAATGAAGCCTTGCTAGAAAAGCAACTGAAAGGAAATGATTGGCATACGGAAGAGAGAGCTTGCAAACCGGCATAGTAAGGAATGCACTTGGGACAGCACAAACAAGGGCATTTCAATTCTGCATAATTGTTGCTCCTCATCACTGCTGAGTTGAAATTGGCACAATAATCAGCTGTTGCTTTCCTTGGCTCAGCAGGGAAGCCCACCCAAGTTGACTCCAGGTCATCACTTGTGGAGTTGTTAAGAAAACCACAGTATGACGGTGCTGGTGAACTGAAGAACATTTAATGGGAAAATTCTCACTTCTTCTATTAAGAGGTTACTACATTTTTTAGAAGTCTTTTTGGTCCCTCTCTGCACAAAATCTCGAGCTTTAAATCCTACATATAACAGAAGAAAAACCACAGTGAAACTATAACACAGCAGTGCTCAGGTCTAGTGCTTGGAGAACCACAAGAAGAACAACCAAGCCTGTGTCACAACAGCAGTGCCCTGTTGCAACTGTCTGAAAGGGACAGCCCTTTGGAGGCAAATCCTGATTCTGAAGGAAAAGAGCGAGATCATTTTCTCTCCCAAATCTTTCTTGGGGGGTGGATGATTCAAAGGTGGCATCAGAGGAGATGAAAATTGATGGCTGTGTCTTCTCTAGGTAGTTACTAACTTGGATCTTGAGGCTTTGTGGACTTACCAGGAGCTCCCCTGACATTGACCTACATTCTGTTCATAAATGCTAAGCAGTGCTTTGAAGCTTTTCAAACATAGCATCCCATAGAAGGTGTCTCAAATCAAAACAGGAACCTCGTGCTTTTAAATCAGAGGGTGTAGGCGTTCTCTGTATTCTTTTAAAGCACTTTGTAGATGTGATGTCCTTCCTGTTTCATGAATTGTGGCCAATGCTAAATCAAGCCACCTTATTATGTTTGTGCTACGGTTGTTAGAATTCTTAATAACAATACAGTATATAATGGTTGAACTTCATCTTCATACACGGGGAATACTTGGGATATTGAAAAATATGCTAGATTCATACGTTACTGGTCAATCTTTAATAATCTGATTAAATTCTCCACCTATCAGAGTTCTTTTGGGATAACAAAGCTAATAGAGTTCTGGTCTTCGTTTCCTTTCTCAGTTTTCAACAGCTTTAATGGCCACAAGCTCTGATGTTTCTCTCTCTTATGCTAATGACATGATACAATTTTGGGCTGGTAGGTCCAACATGAATAAGAGTTCAAATTCAGCTCTCGGCATTTGGATCAAGCCTTACCCTTTAAATTCCACGTGATTGAAACATTATACCTTGAAATGGGTTGAATCAAATTGGTTTGCTCTTGAAATTGAATCATGGCCTCTTTGAATCTCAGATTTCCATTTTAAATCAGATTAGAGTTGATTCTCACAAGTTTTCTCTACGCTATTCTGAAAAATGCAGACAGTTAATCAAAATCAGATTTCGCACCTAGTATAAACTGATCACACTAAAAATAAATGGTCTGACACTTTTGAATGCAGATTGGTTTGGAATGATTGTATTGCTTGTTCTTATTACCTCTATTTTACACCTGTAGAGTTTTAAATCAGGCAAGTGCTTTTGTTTAAATATAACATTCAAAACATCCTAGTTTCCATGAGCCGAATATTGCCAACTGGTAGTATCAAAACATTTGAAAGAAAGAAAGCATACTACCACTACCCTCTGTGGCAACCAGCTGAAATCCCTACAATTCAAAACAAGAATTTACTTGATTATGGTGTGCCTTCTCTCTCTCTCTCTCTCTCTCTCTCTCTCTCTCTCTCTCTCTCTCTCTCTCTCTCTCTCTCTCTCACACACACACACACACACACACACACACACACACACACACACACAAGCAGCTGGTATAAGAGGAAGGCTATTATTCTAAAGAAGTGGTTGTTCATAAAGACAAGAAAAAGCAGGCCATTGACATAAGTTGCAACATCTGGCAGTATTGTCTGATGTACTAAAATATCACCTTGAAAAAAATGCCATATGCCTACTATTCCAGCATTGGCACTTAGCACCTTGGAGAGTCAGGATGAGGACATTCATTATAAGATCATAAAAGTCTACTTACGTGAACTGATTGTCTCCTTGAGAAGCCTCAGTATGAAGATCAATAGAATAAAGGCCAAGTTCAGAGTGATCAAATTAATCAGGATGAATGAGGTTGTCTAAATAAGACATCTGACAAACAAGTATTCGCTGTCACTTGATTTTCATCCAGAAATATTGGAATCCTTGGCAGAGATTGGATTGCACTGTGCTGCCCAGACATTTTGTGTCACTTACCCTCAAGTGGAAGTCAAGCAACTCTCCCAGGTAAAATTGGCCAACTTACACCTGTCATTGAGTTACTTCTAGTTTGAACTTTTTGACAAGCCTATATCCACTGACACCTTTGAACAACCTATAAATGGAAGTTGGTGCTGGTAAATTTTGTCAGTTAGAACTGAGCATAGTGAAGTTTTTTGTTTTATTCATTTTTTAAGCCTTCAGATAAATTACAGTGGGGTGAAACTCCATATAGTATCTGAGTCATTGCATTGTTCCTTTTTTTTTTTTTAAAGTAAACAGCCAACATAAGCCATCCAGTTCAATACCTTAGCTTTAGGGAGTCCTTAATATTATATGATTTGGAGATGTAGGGGGAAGAAAGCAAGCACAAATTCCCTGATACAAATTTTATGCAGCTGCAAATATAAAATAGATAATCATTTATACTGGAGAAAATGTCTCCTGTTGTAGTTCATTTAGTTTAGTTATTCGATGATTGTATGCTGCCTCTGCTTCAATCAAATTGACTCCAAGTCGGTTACACAATAGGGTTAAAATTTAAGTAAATCAAATCCCTATTAGTAACTTACTTTAAAAATTCAAAAGATCAGTATTACCTCCTAAAAAGATCATATTTATAAAAAAAGAAAACTCCAAGGAAACCAGTTCCAATGGCAACACTGCTTAAATCTGAATGGCAACATGAAGATACTGTAGAGCATATCATGAACGTCATACATGGTATGCTGAAAAGCTAATTTAAAAATACAGAGGTCAAGAATATACATGTGCATTTTTTATATTCTCAAAACTGTTCTGGTATCTACTATCATTCTGATCCACTCAGCTCTGCAACTTGGAGAAGGATAAACTAGCTGCCTCCAGGTAGACTACTTGAAAGATTTCAAGGAAATCTACCTGAAAGATCTGATCCCTGGAACATCTCATTTCAAAATCTATCATATTACTAATTGCAAAGTTCAAATGCATGGGTCCTTCTGTTGGTCTGTTGGGCCACCTAAATAATGCTACCGCCATCAGCAGGGCTCCACTATTTCCTGTTTCCCTTTCTAAGAGCATTACTACAGCCCTACCAAAATCATTGTTTGATTGCTCCCTAATTGCATGAAACTAAAGTTACACTTTTAAGTGACTCTACCAGGGTATATTGTATTTTCATTGATGATTCATTGTTTAATAAATTTCACCCGTGTGTCGGTATGTGTGTTTGTGCATTTGTGTGTGTGTGTGTGTGTGTGTGTGTGTGTGTGTGTTTGGATTTTCTGTTTCCCTTTGCTGCCATCTAGTTGGCATCTGGATTCTTGCAACCAGCTTCTTGTAGCTAGCCCTATTGTTAAATCTGCTTAATTAAAAATGCATACTCTGAACTCAGAAGAACTTTTTTCTGAGTAAACATGTTTATGATCATATGGCACAACGAATTCAGTAAGACACTTCCCAGAAAACATGATAGAGATCAGGCTGTAAATAAATTAGAAAGCAACTTGCAAACAGGAAACTAAGCTTTAAGGTCTGTAAAGATAAGAGGACAAAATCTCTATTATTACCAAAGTTAATAATATGATTCATAGAAAATTATTGTAATAGACATTGTCAAAAGGGCACATTTTTTTTTAACAGAAAGTAGAAGCATTGCTGTGATAACCAAAGTTTTGGATAAGATGTTTGTAAACTATTGTTTCTTTTATTTCTGAGGCTAACAGCCTCAATAAATTTATAGCTTCTGATAGTTTTTAAAATAATTGGAATTCAACCATTATAGTGGAGTTTATTAGTTATCACAGGCTTTAAATCAAAGGCAAGCAACTTTTTGAGGCTAAGAAGTCCCTGAAGGACCTCTGCAGTGTAGTGACATCACCTGAGGCAGTAGAGTGATAATTTCAGAGGCTGGTTTTCATGTTTTTAAAGCTTACTGGAGGTTTAGCACATTTTTGCATTTGATTTCCCACCCCAAATCATTTCAGCAACAGAAACTTGGATGTTTATAAAGAAAGGAGAAGGAATATTATGAATCTGGATTTTCCAGGCTGCTCTAAATCCTGCATTATTATAGAATGTTTTGAACTTAATTTGGGAGACAGTGGTAAAAGCCTTTAAAAAGAAAATATTTATTTATTTATTTATTTATTTATTTATTTGTTTATTTGTTTGTTTATTTATTTATTTAATTTATATTGCTGCCTATTCGCCCATGGCGACTCAATATTGATAATATATGTATGTATGTATGTATGTATGTATGTATGTCTGTATGTATTTATGTATTTATTTACTTATTTCTTTATTTATTTATTTATTTAATTTATATTGCTGCCTATTCGCCCATGGCGACTCAATATTGATAATATAGAGGGCATAGGTAGAACCCAAATGAGGCCAATTTCTATTGCTTAACTGACAAGACATTAAGACTCCAAACTTAGTCACTCACCATGCCAAAGAAAATAATGTTTTAACAATGCAAATTAAAGTTGTACGTGACAGATAAGGACCAATACAAAAGTTTGGGCTAAGGTCAAGTGTGGCAGTGCTTATCTAGTTTATGGTTAATCCATGGCTCAGCATAGGGAACACCTTTGAAAGATAGGAGAAGAGCCACAATTAAACAAGAGGGACTCGAGTCGATTACAAGAAACTTATTTGAGAAAAAAACCTCAGATGAGCCTTTCCCTAATTCACGAGAACATAGAGCGACAGAGGGAGGAAGCACATTCAGACATGCACATTTCGGTTACTATAGCTTTTGCTTTCTTGGTCTGACAAATAATTGTCAATAGATATATTATCTAAAATATACTTTTGATCATTAACATAATAGGAGAGGTATGATTCCATACATTATCAATAATATTACAGGCACTTATGGAGAATTATGTCATTATTGCCACATCAACGTGCTTTGAATATTGAAAAGTGCTGATAAAGCAGTGGTCTCCAAGCTTTGCTGGCTGGGGAATTCTGAGAGTTGAAGTCCGCCAAGGCTTAAAGTTGCCAAGGTTGAAGACCCCTGGTTTAAAGTATTTCTGCATTCATGCATTGACCCTTAGGTACTTTTGAATAAAATATGACATGGATACAGATGGTTTTTGTATGCTTTTTAAGAAGCAGAACTTGAGTACCCTTTTCCAATGCTATTTTTTCAATACTACTTCCAATAATACTTTTCAATACATGATATTGACTGAAACTTATGCAGTAGTGGGTTCTAAAACCCTTTACTACCGGTTTGCACGCACGCTTGTGCGTGATGCTTCTGCGCATGTGCAGAAGCGTCCCAGGCGGGTGGGCGGAGCCTCCCACCGCCGCTACCGGCTCTAAGAACCGGGCCGAACTGGGAGCAACCCACCGCTGAACCTATGGCAGTTAAAGTTAAAAGAGTAATATCTTTCCAAGCGATGTTAAAAATATATCTTTAAATGACAACTTCAACAAACAGGCATTCCAGCATAGCAGTTTAGGCAGTGGGAGGAGAGGGAGGCGGGGGAGAAGCAACATGGTGGCCTAATAGCAGAATGAAAGTTCCATTCTGGATGTACAAGCAACATCAACAAATGCGCCAAAGGAGTTGGACTTCAATCACATAACGTCCACCTTGACTTTTTTTTTCTTCCTCCCCCCTTCAAATAATGCTGAACATGATATGACTTTGAAGATCAAATGTTTCCTGTGAGATATTCTAGGATAAAAATAAATCCAAGGAAGTTCAGTAGCTTTTTTTTCTGTTGGGATAATTCCCCTTGCAAGGGCATTAAAAAATGGACGATAAACAATCTGAAATATCAATAGAAGAGAATATTTGTAGCTCAGGGTTGAAATGAGGGGCCCTTGGTGTCCTCTGAGCTGGATTGCTTTCTTGAAGATGTTTCATTATCAAACTAGGTAACATCATCAGAGCACCAAAGATCCTTCATTCTGAACTATGCCAAATAAAAGAGGGCAAAAATATTTGTCCATCCCTGCTGGTGTACCTTTTCTGAGAGTAGCCTTCCCACTGTTTGCTTATTTACACTTCTAGAGGAACTAACTTCAGTGAGTTTACAAGAACTGCAGCATATACAGGCAGTCCAAGGTTAACTGAGCAACAGTACTGGATCATAGGCATGCTTAAGCAATGACAACACCCCTGTCTTACCCCTGCTGGTCTCAGAGAAAAGACCCTTGAGACAGAGGAAAGAATCTGCAAGGTTTTCTGTCTAATTGTCTCAGTGTGAAAGCCTTGACTTGCTTGTTTTGGAAAGGAAGCAATGAAAGATTCATGGCAAATGCATTCTGCTTTAAAGACATGAAAGGCTTCAGGGCACAACCTGAAGTCAAAGGATGTCATGACTGAAATAAACATTTGTAAGAACTCTCTGCCCCCCCCCCAATTTTCCTATGTTTTGTCATCATCATATCTACTTGTTCTTCTAGTTCTTCTTTTTTTAATCAAATAAGAGTGTTCCTTGACAATTTTCTTTACTCACACTTCTTCAGTTGTTAGAAAGTTGAGAGCTGTCAAAAGCTGAAAATGTTTGCTTCTTAATGTCAAGTTCCATAAAAGTAGACCTGCTCTCAAAAGTGGAAAGCACCCACCCACCTCCACTGGTAAAATTTAAATACTTCTAGATGGACACTTTTAAGAGACCATCATCACCCATCTCCTTTCATTCCACAATTACATAACCACCATAATGCTTTGGAATAGAATTATTTGTTTTCAAATCTATAATGCTTGTAGAAAATTGACAGCCAATCAGAACTTGCTGTTCCTAACCAATAAATTTAACCCAGAACATTCTCCACTGGTCAGGACTCACCTGCTGGCCAATAAGAAATGCTTCATTCCACTTCCCTGTTTTACATCAAAACAGGAATTTGGCACACTCAAGATGATAACAATGTGCCACGCTATGTAAGCAGCTGTATTAGATTTCTTCTATCTCTGCAGCTACCAGGTGCCAAGAATGAGAGTTAGGAGGCAGGGCAAGTTGGGCATCCCATTCAATGTCTACTGAGACTTTTCTGTGCAACATAAAGTACTGTAACATTGCTACTCCTGACATAATGCTAATAATTGCAAGAAGATCACACAGACTGATTACAAATATATGACAAAGGAGCAACAATGATGCATTGGAATATCCACAAGAAATACTTGCCCACATGCAAGAGCTGATGGGACCACAAAACAAAGTAACAAAAAATAAAGATGTGAAAGTGCTCTGGGTCTTTAGAATTCAAATAGACAAGCATAATGCACAATCATTGATAAGAAAGACAAAAAAGTCTGGATAGTGGACACTGCAATACCTGGAGATGGCAGAATAAAAGAGAAAGAACTGGAGAAAATCACAGAATACGAAGACCTGCAAATAGAGGTAGAATGACTGTGGTAAAAGGAAGCAAAAAATAGTACCAGTAGTAATAGGCAATTTTGGTCCAATTCCAAAATATCTAAAATACCACTTGAACTCCATCAGCATTGACAAAGGAGTGCAGTGGCTCACATGGTTAGAATGTTGAAAGCCCGCATTCAAAGCCTGAGTGCTGCTGTCATTTGCTACAATCCCCGCCGACCTAGCAGTCCAAAAGCATGCAAATGCAAATAGGTAAATAGGTACCACTTTTGTGGGCTCATTAAGGGGGATATGAAAGGAGCACCCAACTGGGCACCTCCTTTCACCACCGAAGTGCCTTGGTGCTTCTGACATGGAAGTAGCAGTAATGGCATTGACAAAATCACCATCAGTCAATTGCAAAAGGCAGCTTACTTGAAATAGTTTATATCCTGTGACAATACTTTTAACACCATGAAACAGCAATCTATCTCAGGTCTTCAGAAGGACTTGATACGTGACAAAAATGCCAAATCCAATGTAAACATCTGGCTGACTGTGTGACCACCACCACTAACAACAACAACAATAGTCACCAAAATTATTGGGCCAGGCAAAGGCCCATTAAGGATTGAGCAATCACATTATTGTCATAAACTCTCAGTACTCCTCCCAATAGATGAGTGCATCGTAATGGGGGACCCCTTTCATTCAATAATTCCACACAAATCTCTGTCCAATACCTGCTGCGATGTTAATAAGGAAGTTCATTCACTCAATACTAAAGTTCAGAATTCTTGTCAGCTGGCTCCGATCTTGCTGCTGAGCAGAATGATGGGAACCGGTGAATGTGTATCTTCATACGTAATAAATCAACCAGCAGTTTGGTTAATGATGCATAAATTGCTGCTAGCAATCACATTAAAAAGACTAAATAGTATACAGTTTTAATAGCATGGATCAGTGCGATGAAGACTGATCCCTACAAGATGTTACAAAGTTTTCAGGATTTTAGCTCTTTATTAAGCAGTTTCTTATGCTTCTTTGCACTTCCTCTTCCAAGGTACTTAGCCAAACAAGTTTTTATGAACAATAAAAACTAATTTTTCAACTGAGGGCTTTGCAGAGAATGAATCTATTACTACTAAAGAAAAAATGCATTGGCTTCTGTTATCGTTGGTATATTAAATAAGAAGCAAAATTATTTCTAATAACAGATAATATTTGAATTAAGGAAGTAAATCTGTAACAGGAAAAATGGCTACTCGGTACTGCACATTTTGTTAGTAGCTAAATTGCTGAATTATTTTCAAGCCTACATCCATTATTTTTGCAATGGAACAGCAGGTTCCATTACAGAAAAAGACTATTTTCCTGTTAGTGCTGGTAGTTCTATATTAAAAGTTTACTTTGATGGAGGATATCAACTGTAAATTATGGAAATGTTATCTAATTCAGTGCTTCAACTCTTTCCTCCATCCATTCGGTGCGTTATAGGATGCAATAGCTGCTTCACTTATCAATAGGCAGCTCTCTCTATATCAGTGGTTCTCAACCTTTCTAATGCAGCAACCCCCCCGCGACCCCCACCACCACC
>QLTV01001694.1:652325-665146 GCA_003457575.1 Thermophis baileyi | reverse complement strand
AGTCAAAACATCATTGCTGCAAGGCCATACAACAGAAAGGGATGCAGATAATCAAGATTGCAAAATTAATTATATATATATATATATATATATATACACACACACACACACACTTATGCATTTGACAGTATCACATCTCACACTGAAGTATACGAGTAGAAGCTGAATAGCTAACTGGCAGGTTGAGGAAGGTTTCATCTTACTGCTAGGAGCTATAACAAGGCTGTTGCATCAACAGTGATTCAACTTAGACTGTAGGTTGATATAAGAGCTGGAACCTCCATCCCTTTAGGACTGCCAACCAGTCTCTGTTCTTGGCAGATGTTTTTATGTGTTTCCTTTTTCCCCTGACTGACTCAATTGCATTTCACTGGTGTTTTTGTTGACTTGTAGAAAGCTGGGAGATGATAGCCCATAAGTAGGCCAACAATCCAGACAACTAAAGTGAAGAGTGTTGATCTTTGGGTGTGTTGTTGCTGATATCTAGTGGCTTCTCAGGATCACCATTAGTGCAGTGGCTGAGTAAGAAGTGCCCTGTCTTCCTTCAATCCCCTTCAAGTTTACAGATACAGGAAGCGGCATAACGACAAAAAGCCGTAGCTGCATCCTTCACTGCAATGTTTGGGCTGAAATATCTTAAGACAGATAACATCGTCCCTAATTTTTCCTCCACCCTAAACATAACCAACCCTTTCCTTATAATTTTGTTTTAAGCCTTTGTATTTCTGGCTCCCTTACTATGGATATGCCATAGGTTGTCAACCTCCTTCATAAAATGTTGCAACCCAAAATAGGATTACATACATCCAATGCAACTTATATATCTTCTAGTTCTAGGACCCTCACGGGTTTTTAAAATAATTTTCTCAAGCTTATCAAAGCATAAAATACAAATGAAAATGAAAATATTGGGAAGATGGAGGAAATGGGGAGAGAAAGATGTGTAGGGGAAAAGGGGGAAAAGAAAGAAAAGCACTGACTTCCAACTCCAACTTTAGAATAAAATAACATTACAGCTTCAACTTTTTACTTTTACATACTTAATGTGTACTAGCTATTTCTATAACAACAAACTTACCTAATCAGCAAAACCCAAAGTCAACGTTTCATTTTTCTCCATCTCAGACACAAAATCCAGAAGCGGTTTCCAAGTAGAAACAAAGTTGGAAACAAAGCTTATATTTTCTTTGATTAGAGCAGTTAATTTAACCATCTCTGCGAGTTCCATCAGTTTTTCCAGCATCCATCAATTGTGGGAATTAAAGTATCTTTCCATTTTTGTCATAAAGCATTTTTGCTGCTGTCAACATATAAAATAACAAGGTTCCAGTTTTTTTCAAGTTCTTTGTCTATCCAGCCTAAAAGAAAAGTCTCTGGCTTAATTTTCATATTCACTTTAAGAATCTTCTGTATTAAAATATGAATCTTACCCCAGTATTTCTTTGCTTTGTCACAAGCCCATCAAAGGAGAAACTCACAATTGAAGAGGTAACAACAAGGAACCTCACATTGGTAACAACAAAGAAAAACAGGAGGGTTGTAACAGAATAACAGACTTGGAAGGGACCTTGGAGGTCTTCTAGTGCAACCTCCCACTCAAGTAGAAGACCCTATACCTTTCCAGACAAGTGGCTGTCCAGTCTCTTCTTAAAAGCCTCCAGTGATGGAGCACCCACAATTTCTGAAGGCAAGCCATCCCACTGGTTGATTGTTCACACTGTTAGGAAATTTCTCCCTAGTTCTAGGTTGCTCCTCTCCTTGATTAGTTTCCATTCATTCTTTCTTGTCTTGTCTTCTGGTGCTTTGGAAAATAGGTTGACCCTCTCTTCTTTGTGGCAGCTCCTCAAATTTTGGAACACTGCTATCATGTCACCCTAGTCTTTCTCGAGACTAGACAGTCCCAATTCCTGCAACCATTCTTTATATATATGTGTGTTTAGCCTCCAGACCCGTAATCATCTTTGTTGCTCTCTTCTATACTCTTTTCAGAGTCTCTACATCTTTTTTATAATATGGTGGCCAAAACTGGATGTAGTATTCCAAGTGTGGTCTTTACTAAGGCCTTATAAAATACTACTAATACTTCACATGATCTTGATTCTATCCCTCTATTAATGCAACCTATATTGCATTGGCTTTTTTGGCTGCTGTCACACACTGCTGGTTCATATTTAAGTGATTGTCCACTAGGACTCCAAGATCCCACTCACAGTTACAGCTTTTGAGCCAAGTTTCCCTTAATCTGTACTTGTGCATTTTTCCTGCCTGAGTGTAAAATCTTACTTTTCTCTTCATTGCATTTCATTTTGCTATATAGGGCCCAGTGTTCAAGTCTGTTGGGATCTATCTGGATCTTGAGCCTGTCTTTTGGAGTGTTTGGCTATTCCTGCCAGTTTAGTGTTGTCTGCAAATCTGATGAGTTCTCCTTCTATTCCTCATCTAAATCATTTATGAAGATGTTGAAGAGCACTGGGCCTAAAATGGAACCTTGGGATACCCCACTGCTTCCTTCCTTCCATATAGACATAAAAAGGAGGACTATACCTTGAGTGTGATTTGTCAGCCAGTTACAAGTCCATCTGGTGGTGATGCTGTTTATCTCACATTTTTTTAGCTTACCAAGAAGTAGATTATGGTCTACTTTGTCAAATGCCTTGCTGAAATCCAAATATACTATATCCACTGCATTTTGCTGGTCCACTAATTTAGTCAGTTTGTGAAAGAATGAAATAAGATTTGTTTGGCATGATCTGTTTTTGAGAAACCCATGTTGGCTTCTGGTTATAACTTTGCTTGCTTCTGGGTATTTGCAGATCTGCTGCTTGATTATCTTTTCCAGGATCTTCCCAAGTATTGATGTGATGCTGATTGGGTTATAGTTTCCTGGATATGGTTTTTTTTCCCTGTTTTGAAGATGGGAGCCATATCAGCTCTTCAGTCCTCTAGTAGTTCCCTGGTGCTCCAGGATCTTTGAAAGATATGGTTCGATGGTTCCGAGATCACATTTGCCAGTTCTTTCAGATCTTTGGGATGTAATCCATCAGGTTCTGATGAAGATGAAAACAAGTGTTTTCAAGTGTTTTCATCTTCACTTTCTACCTAGTATTTATTACAAACATCATATTTTGTCTAATTTAACTCTCCATCTGCACATTGTATCTATCTCACAAAGTTGTTATAAAGATGAAGATTATGAAATGATTTGAATGTTTTATGTTCTATAATAACACACAATAATAATGTTTCTAGGCAAGATGGCTCATCAAAAGCTTGAAGTGCAAAACAAATCAAGAGAATGTTTACAATGTTCTAAAACCTACAAATATGAATGACTAAAAGGAATTAATATAAAATACTGTTTATTCTATCAGAAGAAAGAAAAAGAACGAAATGTTAACAAATTAAGCTTTCAAGTATTCGTCTTCACCACAGGAAAATAGTAGATAAATATTCTGACTACATTCTTTCAGGTAGTTAAACTAACAAAACAATCAGAAAGTAAAATATTAAAAGAGGATGCATTAACATGTAAATCCATTAGTAAATTAAATAGTTCTTGGGCTATTCGTTGAAGTAATGTACATCATAGAACCTTAAAAAAATGTCAGTGAAAAAGAAGCTTCAGATCTACATTAAAGAACTAAAAATAATAAATTCACTTTTTTTTTGTTAAATGTCAGCATGGGTCATCCAAGGAATTACAGATCTGTATTTATTACTTCAGTGCTGAGACAAAACTTAATTAGATGTATAAAACACCTTGACATTTATTATATGTTATGAGCAAATCAGTAAAGAAAATGTATGTGATATAGAGAAAAAAGTACCATAAGGCTTCACTACTGTGTTCAAAGAAGTGATTGAGATGAGGCAATAAAATAATTTAATACATTTAAATACTAATAATAACAATAAAAATATTTATAAACCTTTGCCCAATCTAGACAAGTTAAGATATGCCAGAAAGCTTCAATTTTATGTTGCTAGGAATGGCTGAGAAAATTTTATTTTTCAGAAAATAATACTTGGTAAGATGCACACTTTCCACATAAGTGGTGCAGAAATTCTTTGTTTGAAATCCATATGTTAGAGAATGAAATTGGAAGATCCGACTCCTAGCTGTTGCAGTCTATATTATACAGTAAGTTGGGAATCTTTTACATCCTATTTTGAAGAGAAAGGACTTTTGAGAAAAGCTGAGCTTTACTATTGAACCACCAGCTGTCAGGGTTCCAAATAGCATCCAAAATAAAATCAGAGTCCGAGGCAAAGCATTCCTCAAAGTTCCAATTTATTAACAGAGCCATGTTGGCACAGCTGTGAGAAACCCGAATCTGACGCTACCAGGGTTTCTCCACCCAGTTGAAAGATCAAGCCCTTTGTCCCCACACCCACAAGTTCATGATGTTAGCCAGTCGCCTTCTGCCGATGTGTCAGTTACTCCCCTCAGCTTCCGGGCAGGTGCTGGACAAAGGATGACCTTGAGAATCTAAAGGAATTTGTTATGGCTACATGTCTACATCCCTCATGCAACAGCCCCTCCCAAATTCCCACAGCAAGAATACATTCTCAAGCATAAAGTGTGGCAGGCCAAAGTCTCTAATAAAATATGGCTTCGGCCTGACACCAGCAACTTTAGGTGAAGTGTGAATAAATGTACAAAACTTTCCACTGGATCCACTTCCTTTGTTAAAATCATTTCAATTTAGAACAGTGCAGTGTCCCGCTACAATTTTTTTATTTATTATGCACCTAGAGTGCTAGCCAGCTCCCTGGTTCCATATGTAATAAGTCTATCAGAATAAACAATGAAACAGCATATGTCCCGTGCAGGGGTGGGTTCTAACTTACCTCGCTGCTGGTTCGCTTCCTCCTGCACTGCGTGGACATGCTGCGTGGGCGCGTGCGCGCTTCACGCACGTGCATGCGCAGTCCAAAAAAAATTAAAAACCGCCAAAAACAAGATGGCGATGCATGCGCAGTGCCGGAAACTCGGCTTCTGTGCATGCGCAGAAGAAAAAAAAATTCAAAAATTTCAAAAAAAAAATTTCAAATTTTTTTTTAAAAAAAATGGTGGCACCCACGGACCGGCACCGACCGAACCGGATCGGTGACATCATCATGACATCACCAGCGGGTCGCTACCGGTTCAGGAGAACCGGTACGAACCGGGAGGAACCCACCTCTGGTCCCGTGAGTACATAACAAGCAGAAATCATTTTGATTAACAAAAGTGTATCCCAAGTAAACACATGAGTGAGATTCAAAGAACTTTTGGGATTCTCCTTTTGGCTATTTTTGAAGGCAGATTTATTGTGCTTATCTTGAAATTCTTCCCAAACTGACATCTAATAGAAGCTAAGTTATAGTAAAATATCAACACTGTAGGCCCGGTATTTTCTAGTGATTGAACTTCTTCCTGAATTGTTGACTTCCATCCCAAATTTTGGCAGTCTCTGGAGTTTATAGTTCGTGGGACTATAATCAATTTTCCCCAAGCTGACAACTATGGCATTGTCATGTCCCAAAGATGCTTCTTTCAAAAAGTAGGGAATAGAAGGCTGTCCTGTCCACATTTTGAACAGAGAGGACTGCTGGTTAGAAAGAGGGGTCAAAGAGGCCATCTATGTTTGAATTGAACAGCCCTCTCTCAACAGAGGGGGAGAGATACGGCATCATCTATCTCCAGTCTACAACATAGTCCTTTTAACAGTTCCAAGAAGGCTCCACACCCATTTGCACTACTCAGCACTGTTCCCTCTAAGGTGCGCGGCCGCGCGGCCGCGCACGTCACAGGGAATCGCCGCGCAGCAGTTTTGAACTGCCGCGCAGCGATTTCCCATGTCAGAGGGAACGTTGCTGCGCGGCCGCGCACGTGACAGGGAATCGCCGCGCAGCAGTTTCAAACTGCCGCGCAGCGATTTCCCTTGTTAGAGGGAACGTTGCTACTCAGGTGACCCTGAGGGCACAAATAAACCTCCAAGTAGCCTCAAGGCTGTCTAAAAGTATGTAAATGACCAGCTGTTAGCAAGGAATATAAATCCTTCCATTCCCCACCATCCAGACAGAGCTGAAGAAGCTTCTTGGATGAGAAGCAAAACGTTTTCAATGGAAAACAAGAAAGTCCAGTTGCCTCTTGAAAAAGCACCTTTGGGACAACCATGACCTGGATGACTGAGAATCTCCATAGACATATGGCATTACCAGTTATCAAGGGCACACCACCACCAGAAATCACACATTGGGGCTGGGGTTTTTTGTTTGCGCTTAGAGAGTGCTGTAAAGCACTGTAAAGCGGTATATAAGTCTAAGTGCTATTGCTATTGCTAAACCTCCAGGTGGCCTCAACGACTCTAAAAAGAATGCATATGACCAGCTGTCTGCAAGAAGTATAAATACTTCCATTCCCCACTATCCAGACAGAGCTGAAGAAGCTTCTTGGATGAGAAGCAAAACGTTTTCAATGGAAAACAAGAAAGTCCAGTTGCCTCTTGAAAAAGCACCTTTGGGACAACCATGACCTGGATGACTGAGAATCTCCATAGACATATGGCATTACCAGTTATCAAGGGCACACCACCAGCAGAAATGATTCATTGGTTGCTTGCTTGCTTGCTTGCTTGCTTGCTTGCTTGCTTGCTTGCTTGCTTGCTTGCTTGCTTGCTTGCTTTTGGGTTTTGGGTTTTGGGGTTTGGGGTTTGGGGTTTGGGGTTTGGATTTGGATTTGGGTTTTTGTTTTTTGCTTCGGGGCTATTGTGATGTGAAAAAGAAGCATATCACCATCAGTCTTTTTCTGTGGTCAAATCACTTTATTATGACCAGTAACTATAATAAAGATAATCCCTGATCACCTTTCAGATTCAGCTCATTAGTGCTGCCCTCCCTGCCATAGGAAGATAGACTTGTTAAATTAATCTGCTCCAGGTGACTAGTGGACTTACAGAGTTACAGAGAAAGCTTGAGATTTTTCTTGAGGTTCTGAAGGGTGGTTCAACCGAGCATTGGTTGTTGCCTAGAACAGGCATGTGTTAAGGACCTTGATCAGACTCTTCCTAAGTGCCCCTCCCTGTGCATCAATCATGAGGTACAGTATATACTGGTTCTCTGAGGAATATTGGGAGATGAAACTCAAAAGAAACACCTAGAACACAATTGGAGATAGACAAAGGGTAAATCTGATCAAGTGTGAGTAAGAGCCCATGTTAGGGTTATATCATAGCTATAAGGGTGGCAAAACTGAAATATTTTCCACTTTTAACACATTTGCAGATGCCCATTCAGTAATCCTCTTTAAAGTGATTCCTTCCTTGCTGGTGAAGAATATTCTAGGCATCTGGCAGATAAAGATGCTTGGTTTCACTTGGAGTTGAACTTAAACTGGGCTGACCCTTTCCAAATGGCCAAAGCAAGATGTTATGTGGTTACCTAAATCAGTTTATTAGATCCATTGCTTTTCCTGGCTGGTGAAGGCTACTTGAAGGATAATGTATTGCTGGGTTTATGCAGTAGTATCTGTTTTGTTGAGAGAAGAAATGGTACATGTCATGAAGAAGGCAGTGGTGCACCCCATCCTCAATAAGCCTTCATTGGATGCAATCGTTTTGTATAAGGGCTTCTGCCCTAAGTATTAATGGTGCAGTTTCAGCCTAGGCTAGGATCAGAAACTTTGCTCTTCCAATTCAGTGACATCCATGAGTCCTTTTGGACCTGGAGAATGTGGCTGACTCTTACTTTGCCCTGTCAGTAATATAAAAAGGGAATATGCTGTGCAACTAACTAGAGCTGTAGAATAGAATACAACCACTTAACAAAATTCCACTCTTTCCAATCATAGGAAAAATCAAAGAGCAAGATTCCACAACCCAGTTTAGAATCAGTGTCCTTTAACCTCCATAAAAGTAATTCTTGTTTTGTATATGCTTTGAGTAGGATTTAGACCTTTGATTAGGTCAGGATCTAGTGGCTAATCTAAAAGTCATTGATGACTTGAGGATTTGTTGCAGTTCCAGAAATATTGGATGAAGTGAGCAATTTGTCTGATCTCAACTGCCGGCTCTTTTGCATCAGCGAGTGCAGCTCATGGCAAGCAATCTATTTTTATATGCAACCTACACAAATGTGTCATGTAAGTCACATGTTCTCTGTGAAAATATATTACAAATATATACTGCGATGTTTTCCAGATTCATTTAGTCTGTCATTTGATTTAAATGAAAAACTGACATTCCTGTTCATTATGTTATCTATTTGTGAACTTTAATAAAAGGTTTTGGTATCATATACTGAATTCCCATAGCTTCTCAGAAAGGGGAGTAAGCAATTGCATTTCCCTGGAGAGTACCTTGATCTCAAATAATTTCTCAGTGCGAGATTGCTGCTGTCTTTAAGAATCAGGAGATGCAAACAAACTTTTGTGTCAGTGTTAAATTAGACCCCACTGAAAAAAAATAACAAGTGAGTTTATGGATTAGGCAGACTTCATCAGATTACAGAAGGTGTCTCTGTGCTTTCTGCCTTCTTCAGAATTAAATATGGCAATAGAGTGCAGAGTCAAAGTTCCAAAATTGGCAGGATACTGGAGATGTATAAATACATATCTGTCATGGATGTCCATGAGGATGGAAGGGAACTGGTGGCAAATGACAACAAAATGATATTGGGTTTTATTATGGATTCCATTAGTCCTGATGTAGATGTGATGAACAAAGTATGGGAAAAGAGCCCTACATTTTGCACAATTTGTTTTGTATCCAAATCACATTATCCTTTCTCTATGATGCTTTAGCTGGCAAGAGTCCAGCAAGACAGTGGACCTATTGGGGTGGCCAACATTATGATATTCCAAGAAGAACAAAAGAAATGTTTTAAAAGAATTGCTTATTTTCCTGCCCTTGATAAATCATACTCTGGAAATTTAGATGTGAATTCCTAAACAAAATAGATGTTCTTGGGAAGAAGAAAGGCTTCTAAATCTAATGGGGGACATAACGGACTCTTTAAAAGGAGCCACACAATTTGCTGACACCAACAAAAAGAATAGTCACCAAATAAAAAGGATGGGTAGGTTTTGTCCTCTCGACTTGGTACCTCAGAAATGCAAACAAGAGGATATTTTTGTATTTTCTCTTCCATGTGATAGCTGTTCATACCTTTCCTAAATTGTCTTTGGAGTACCCTTTGGAGCGGTGCTGAACTCTGCTCAGGGAACAGGAAATTGAATGTTTTAGAGTATTTGATTTACAGTACTGTTAAAAGACTTCTGTGCTTTGCATCTAGAAAACAGGAAGCTGTTGATGGAATTTCACGATGCACCAGCAACAAAGCTCCTCCTGAATGGACAGGCTGTTGAATGCCAATTTCCAAAGCTAGAAAATAATTCCTCTCCTTTACGAATACAGCCAGGCACTGTGAGCTAGAGAAAAGCCTTCTAGTATATAAAAGTCATGGTGGCGCAGTGGTTAGAATGCAGGCAAATTCTGCCCACAGCCAAGAGTTTGATCCTGACCGGCTCAAGGTTGACTTAGCCTTCTATCCTTCTGAGGTCAGTAAAATAAGGATCCAGATTGTTGGAGGCAATATGCTGACATTGTAAACTGCACAGAGTGCTGTGAAGTACTATGGGGTGGCATATAAAAGTCAAAATGCTATCGCTATTGCTATTCTCCAACCTGGCACCTGCAGGGACATTGGGCTATGGTGACCAGAATTCTTGGATCTGAAGGATGCCCACTTGGGATAAACTAACATTGGAACTATATTTTTAGAAACTTTGACAATTTTGTAAATGAGGGAGATGATGCTCTGATTGCTTTACAGATCCAAAAAGAACACATAGTACAGTATCAAACAATCAGTTAAATAATTTCCGACTTGTCTCCAATCTTCCCTTTTTGGGGAAGGTTGTTGAGAAGGTGGTTGTGCGGCAGCTCCAGAGGTTTCTGGATGAAACGGATTATCTCGACCCCTACCAATCAGGATTCAGGCCTGGATTTGGGACAGAAATGGCATTGGTCGCACTTTTGGATGATCTCTGGCAGGAGCGGGATGGGGGTAGTGCATCCATCCTTGCTCTACTTGACCTCTCAGCGGCTTTCAATACCATCGACCATGGTATTCTCCTGAGGGGGCTTTGGGGAATGGGAGGGCGTAACATCATCAGTGCTAGTAAGAAAGTTAGGTTTGTTCTCATTTTACATACTAGTGGCTATATGAAGTATGGAGCCAACCACTTCCCAGCTGATGTACTCTAGATGTGTACTGGGGTTCCACAGGGCTCGGTACTCTCTCCGCTCCTGTTCAAAATCTATATGAAGCCGCTGGGTGCGATCATCCGTCACCATGGACTGCGGTATCACCAATATGCTGATGATCCTCAGCTGTATATCTTGGCCTGTGGTGAGTTAAGTGATGCCGTGTCCTCCCTCTCGCAGTGCCGAGAGGCTGTTAGGGGCTGGATGGGGAGCAACGGGTTGAAACTAAACCCTTGCAAGATCGAGTGGCTCTGGGTTTGGGGTTCATTGGCTCAGGGAGAATTGCCACCTTTGGTCTTGTATGAGGTAGCACTACCCCAAATAGACCCTGTGCGTAATCTAGGGGTTTTCCTGGACTCACGACTCCTGCTCAAAGAGCAGGTGGTGGTCGTGGCCAGGAGGGCCTTCGCACAACTGCAGGTTGTGCACCAGTTACACCCTTTCCTGGACCAACAGTCCCTACTCACAGTCACTCATGCCCTAGTCACTTCCCGTCTTGAATATTGCAACACGCACTACATGGGGCTGCCTTTGAAGAGCATCCGGAAGCTCCAGTTGGTGCAAAATGCAGCGGCCCACATGGTTTTGTGTAGACCCCGGTGTGCACATGTATCACCTCTCCTGCGAGAGCTGCATTGGTTGCCAATTTGCTTTTGGGTGCAATTCAAGGTGCTGGTTGTCACCTTTAAAGCCCTTCGTGGCTTGGGAACAGGTTATCTGAGGGACCGTCTCTTGCAGGTCACATCTACCCGACCCATTAGAGCAGGGAGGCAGGGAATGTTGCGGGTCCCATCCCCGAGGGCGATACACGTGGTGGGATCCAGAAGAAGGGCCTTCTCCGTGGTAGCTCCCTCTCTCTGGAACATCATTCCCCCAGAGATTAGAATGGCCCTCTCTCTAATACTCTTCCGGAAGGCGCTGAAGACCTGGTTCTGCCAATGGGCTGGGGGAACCCAGAGCAGGATGGAGCCCATTAAATGGCTCGTGTGATCTGCTGTGTCGCCGGGGCAGGGGGTGGGAGATGGGGGGGGTGATTTTGTTATATTGTATTATATTAATTTATATTAATTTGATTCTTTTTGTTAGTTTTTATTGTTTTAAATGTGGTTTTATTTTCTGTAAGCTGCCTTGAGTCACCATGGGCGAACAGAGGGCAATATAAATTCAATCAATCAATCAAACAATAAATAAATCAATCAATCAATGAATCAATAGAAGCAAAGCCAATGCATTCCAGCCCTGTTTATATACTTACTGTGATAAAATGGTGAGTGAAGTTGATGGGAGGAGGAGTCGAGTTTGTTTTCAGCCATCATTTAAAAAATTTTTTTGTTCTTATTGTATCTGCTTGTTTGGGTTTTAACTCTATGCGCACCACCCAGAGTCACAACCCTGATGCATTTAACTAAATAATTATTGAATTATTTTGTGGTAGTGTCCAGGTGCTTTTGTTTTATTGTACTATATGAATTTATTTGATTCTTTTTGTTAGTTTTTATTGTTTTAAATGTGGTCTTATATTCTGTAAGCCACCTTGAGTTGCCATGGGTGAATAGGCGAAATAAATCAATAAAAAAATAAATAAATAAATAAATAAATAAATAAATAAATAAATAAATAAATAAATAAATAAATAAATAAATAAATAAATAAATAAATAAATAAATAAATAAATAAATAAATAAATAAATACAAGCAAAACAAGATAAAGTTCCCTTAAGTCTAATGTAACTTATAATAATGGAACATTTCCGTGTTATTTTCTTGGCAAAAAAATACAGAAATACTCTCTAATGCAATGCCTGCCCTTTGGAATGGAAAAGCATTCCCCTGGAGATTTGGATTGACTTCTGCAGGCTTTGAAACAAACTTTTAAAATGTTGTGAGGGGGGAGGGTTCGCCCTAAGCTCAGGGACAGTTCAATAGTATGCCTATTTAATATGCATTGTTGGTTTTAGTTGTGATTTGTCTTTCTCATGTTATGAGAGTTATCTTTGTCTTGCTTATTTTGTCTATTTTAGGTTTCATAATGGATTTAGATGTGTACCACCCAGGATCAGTTTTGAGTCAAGGTGGCTTCATAACTCAAACCAAACCAAATCAAATCAAATCAATAATCAAACACTATCAGCCACCATCAGCTAAGTATTGCTACTTGCTAAGTACATCTAAAATACAACCTCCTTAAGGACAGTTATTACAGGTAATCCTCACATATTGATCACAGTTGGAACCAGCAACTCCATCACTAAGCAATATGGTCATAAAGTCAAAAGGCTGATCACCAACTCTACATACAATATCAGTTCATCAGTTCTGTCTGTGGTTGTTAAGCAAATCACCACAAATCATTAAAGCACATCATGTGGCCAACTTGTGACTTCCTATCAGCCTCCCCATTGACTTTGCATGTGGGGAGCCTGCAAGGAATATCAGAAATTGTGCTCACATGGTCATGAGACACTGTAACCATCATAAATGCAACAATAGAATAGAATTAGAATAGAATAGAATAGAAGAGAATAGAATAGAATAGAATAGAATAGAATAGAATAGAATAGAATAGAATAG
>QLTV01001694.1:634949-652137 GCA_003457575.1 Thermophis baileyi | reverse complement strand
GAGGGGAGGGGAGGGGAGGGGAGGGGAGAGGAGAGGAGAGGAGAGGAGAGGAGAGAAGAGAAGAGAAGAGAAGAGAAGAGAAGAGAAGAGAAGAGAAGAGAAGAGAAGAGAAGAGAAGAGAAGAGAAGAG
The DNA here is from genome assembly GCA_003457575.1 of Thermophis baileyi. Taxonomy (NCBI): domain Eukaryota; kingdom Metazoa; phylum Chordata; class Lepidosauria; order Squamata; family Dipsadidae; genus Thermophis; species Thermophis baileyi. The sequence continues at coordinate 652,007 of QLTV01001694.1, read as the reverse complement.
AAGAGAAGAGAAGAGAAGAGAATCTTTATTGTCACTTTAAATGTGCACTAATCAGCATATATTAAAATGAAATTTTCTTGCATTCAGCTCTCAAAAGATAACCATTATACATATACCCATATACACACACATATATGACACAGAGTAATATCACACTCAAAATTTGAATGTATACATATACATAATGGGGGGGGGGAATCCTGCGAGTTTACAAGACGGATGGCATAAGGAACAAAGCTGATACAGAATCTAGTAGTCCTGCTATAGATACTTCAAAATCTCCTCCCAGAGGGGCACAACAGAAACAGACCGTGAAGTGGGTGTGGGGGGTCTGTAACAATGCTTCGAGCTCTAAGCACATAGTGCTTACAAGCAGTATCCTGAATAACTGGAAGCGAGCTTCCTATAATCTTCTCAACTATCCTTACCACCTACTGTATGGACCTTCTATCTGAGGCACTAACTACCACCAGACCAAGCAGTGATGCAGTTTGTTAAAACACTTTCAATTATGCCAGATGGCAAGCACTCAAATCATGGTCTTGTGACCACAAAGATGCTGCAACAGCCACAACTTTGAGGACCAGTCAGAAAACTCCTTTTTCAGCACTGTTGTAACTGTGAATAATCACCGAACACGTAGTCAGTAAGAGGGAACTACCTATACTAGGATGGCATGGCTGGCTTCAAATCATAACTACTCTGTGTAACCAAGAAGGCTGAGAACAGCTATCGAATGATAGAAAAAGGATTGTCTAAAGGAATACAGGAAAAGGGACTGCAAGAATGGCATTCAGTGGCGATTGGCAATTTGGCAATAGAAGGTACAATAGATTTTGGCTGTTCTTCAGGCAATATCTTTCATCCCTCATGTTAATTAAAGTAGTAGAGAAAATACACTTCCTGAGTTTCCTTCCAATGAAACTTTGTTTTCATGGGACAACATAATCAGATACCAGCATAAGCACCAGTTTTAAGACAGTCCACATGAGAAATGTCCATCTGTCAAGTTTCCCTAGTCCAGAAAAAAAGTTAATCGTATCTAAGGTCTTCTGAAATTAAATTAAATATGGTCAACATTCCTTTGCATTCAATGAAACTCTGCAGCTTTATTTAGCCTTGACCTTTCTAAACATTGTGTCCTGTTGCAAAGAAAGGCACTTTGGTGCTCTGAGACATTTTGGTTCCTGTCAGCAACAGTCAGCACAGTTTGATGAACATATAATACAAAATCAATAGATGGCATTATTTGTCTACTCCATACTGTTATGGTTGCACTTGCTCATAGAATCTCTTTTTATTATCCAACTTTAGAGCAGCTCATTACAGCTCTAATGCAAGCTATAATGAAACAAAATGCTTAGATCCAAAGCTTTCCTTCCACGATTGGAAAGTTTATTTGCCCACAAATAGCCACTTTCAGCTGAGCAGCCCATCCAACCCAAAACCATATGGAATATCTGACACATTAAAAATGAAAAAAGTCATCATATCCGTATGAAGTAAATCAAGACTGCAAACCTGGCCTTGATATATGAAGGAATAAAAATGTGAAAACAAACAAGTATAGTCCAAATCTACAGCAGAGAACAAAAGTTCCAAACTTTTTGCCCAGGGATGACTGGTGTAGAGCTGGTGCCAAACTTTAAAATAAACTAAAAAGCAAATTAACTTTTTATTGCCTAAATAAAGATGTGGCCATGTTTGGGCCATTTTACATTTTTTTTTAAAAAAATTCATTGAATGTTGGTGTCCTAAGAAACACCATAAACACAAAGTGTGGGAAACTTAAAACACTTCTTTACTTGGCTGTTGCATTTTCCAATTTTGAATAAAATGAGGTTTGACCATCTTTAAACATAATTATAAATTAAATAAAAAACAAAATAAGCACTCACTACAAGTTAACTAGAAGCTCTAGGTTTTTTTTCCATCGTCTTTGGGGGTGGGGAGGGATTTAGAAATCAACTGTGTACTATGCACAGGGGATCAAATCATGAACAATCATGAATGATGTGAGCCCCCATCCTACTTTTCAATTTCAGTTCATTTTACATTCAGGAAGCAGCCATGTTGTGTTATTGTCTATTATTGTTATCCTCAACTACCATAACATTGTCATCACTAGAGGGCTCTCTTATACTAACGTTTTGGAGCAATATTGTATGGTGGTGTAATAATTGTAGCAAAGTATCATCTATATAAAAGTAGCTCTTTGTGAAAACCATTAACAAAGAGCAAATTGGTACAGGGCAAGAACATTCACCACACCCTCCATAAATGTACAAGGAAATTACCTACAGAATATTCATGAACAGAAAGTCAGACAAACTCTTCCGTTTTCCACAGATGTACAGATGAAGGTAATCATGATAGTGGAAAATAATAGGATTTTTCATCCAACTTACTTGGAGAGTAACAGATTATGCCATTTAGGCAAATGCCAAACTTGGCGAAACATTCAAATCTGGGCTGGAAACCTCTAGTCAACAATTAGAACACAGAAAGCCCTTAATTCTTTGCTTCTTTTTAGTAAAGGTTTGGATGTCTGCAACCTATGTCTGCCAACTCTGCCATTTGCCTAAATAGTATAATAAAATCTGATCTCACTTAGGGATGTGAAGAGTGATGTTAACAGACACAATCCTATTAATATCCCCACCCATACAATCATTTATCCCACTGTTTCCCAATCTTGGCAATTTAAAGACGTGTGAACTTCAACTCCCAGAAATCCCCAGCCAGCATGCATTCTGGGAGTTTATTTTATTTATTTATTTTATCATATTTATATGGCCATCCATCTCACAAGAAATAACTCTGGGTGATATACAAAATTAAGTAAAACAATAAGTATATAAAAACAACAATTATTTAAAAATATAAAACAACCATTATTAAATACAAGCCACCAGGTACAAGAGAGAGTAAATTGAAATCTACAATTTATAAAGTTGCTAAGGCTGATAAACTCTGACTTATATCACCCTAAATGAATATGCCTTTTGTTACCCAGACGGTATCAAAACCAACTAACCAACAGCAGCCTTCTCCAGTAGTGTCCTCCAGATCAGAGGTGGGATTCAGCAGGTTCTGAACAGTTCTGGAGAACCGGTAGCGGAAATTTTGAGTAGTTCAGAGAACCGGTAGCGGAAATTTTGAGTAGTTCGGAGAACTGGTAAATACCACCTCTGACTGGCCCCACCCCCATCTATTCTCTGCTTCGAGTCCCAGCTGATCGGGAGGAAATGGGGATTTTGCAGTAACCTTCCCCTGGAGTGGGGAGGGAATGGAGATTTTACAGTATCCTTCCCTGCCACGCCCACTAAGCCACACCCACCAAGCCACACCACACCCACCAAGCCACGCCCACAGAACCGGTAGTAAAAAAAATTGAATCCTACCACTGCTCCAGATGCATTGGATGACAATTCCTCAGATTTTATTTAACATAGCATTTGGGAATACTGATTGTTGTAGTCTCAATACATTTGGACTGGGGATCAGCAAGATAAGGGACCTTTCGTCATGTCAGAAACAACAAACACTGGCACCAAAAAAAGTTCTGCAAAATCACAAGTGGATGTTGAAAGAAGCATTCTCAGCAGACCGAGGTTGCTAAATAAACAATAATCCACAGCCCCTGGCCTGTTTTACCTAGAGAATACAAATTCCTAGCATCCAATTGCCAGATATTAGTCCACAAGTAGGATCAAGCCTTAATCCTAAAACATGCAGCCACAATCAAAATTGAGATTCTTCTCCACCAAACTTTCCAATGTTTCAACTTTAAGAAATTTAGGATAAGCCCTTCTTGATCCTGCAGAATAGGGGAATACAGATGTGCAGTCAATAAGTGGTTTGATCTACACTAGATTAGCCATGCTTTAGAGCTTTCTGTGCAACAGGCCAAATTAATTGTGATTTAAAGGTTATATGCCTTTCAATGTCACTGTGGCTATAACCAAGTTAGGCCTGATTCATACAAATCATCATGTAGTCTTGGTTTTATTTATTTTATAATTTATTTATTTATTTTATAAAATTTATATGCCGTCCAACTCCCGAAGGACTCTGGTTTTAGCCTAGATCATGATTTTGATACAATTGTTGGAACCATGCATTGTATCTAGCCCAAAACATTTTTGTAGAAAAAAGTGTATATTTCTATATTTCTGTGCTTCTTCACAACCTATAGAAATTATTCGGACCTTTTAATTCAAAATCTTGTAATGTTTAGCTATATACGGTATGTTTCCACATTTTAAGCTGGTGAATAATATTCAGGCTGTCCTGTGCTGCACCAGTGAGGCAAATCAAATCAGATATCACAAGCCTTTCTTTTGGCATTGCTCTCAAGGACTTCTAGCTACATTAGCTTCAATAAAATGATAAAATGTGGAGTTACTTTGCTGCGCAGTATCTTCAGATCTCAAAGTAGGAGTCAACACTGCCCTCTTGTATGTATGTCCCCCTTTTCTCAGAGAGCACAAGATGGCTTCTAGAGGAAGTTCCTTACTTCTCTGTGTGGTAGTTCAGACTGAGAAAGAAGGGCTGGTCTAAATATGCCTAGTAAACTTCATGATTTAGTAAGAGGCTTGAACCTTTGATCTCCATAGTCTCTGTCTGACATCTTGATCAATACACCATTCTGTCTCTGTTCTTGCTTCTGGACACAATGCCAAACATCGATAGTTCTATTTAAGACCTAAGTGATCTTCAAGAGAGCACTTCTTCCCATGTCATCTTGCCTGCTCCCTACAATGCAGAGATTGTAAAGTAGTTGGAAGCGACAAGAAATAAGGTCCTCTTAGTGATTGCATCAGTATTCTAGAAACATTAGTAGGATGAAGCAGAGATATCTGATTCCTTTTCCATGTCTTCACTTTTGTCTACTCAATATCTACTTTTCTCATATAAACATAGCCATTTTATGGTTACCAACAACCCATTATTGGCAGTCTCCACTTTTGTTGTAACTTTGAAGCATTTTTATTTTATTTTGTGATTTCAAAGTACTGCAACTGTACCCGAAAAGCATGACAAGGAGGGTTCAGTATAAATAAATCATTTTTTAAATCTCTTGACTATTCAGCTAGCAAGAATAAAGAGGAAGTCAAATCTTTACCAAATGAATATTGTTTTGATCTTTCTGAAAAGGTAAAAAAAAAAGACACTTTTGTCTGACTTACTGGAAGTCAACAGATTTCTAAATAGCACTGCTAGAAATAAGCGCTTTTTGGGTAGTAATGATCACTTGTATTGAAGGAAACCACAAAAGATTTTCAGATCACTAAGTTTAATACTTTGGCACAATATCCATCCAAAAATGTTTTGGCACAGTTCCCAAAATAACAGGTGCTTGTCTTTGCTGAAACCTGCACATATAATCTCAGTGTGTCTCACCTCTACTCTGGCACATCAACATTCAATATATTCTATCTCTCGTTCAACATTAAACAATTTGCTTTGCTATAGAAAGCAAAATCTAAAATTGTACAGCACAAAAGAAATATGCATATCTTTTCCTTCAAGACTTTCATTTAGAGCAAGACAGCTTGGCAAAACACTGTTTCATTGTTACTTTTTATTATATTTTGTTCTCTTCTAAACTCTCCAGCACGTTATGGATGACAATGAGTATACCAATATGCAGAAATAGGTGTATTCATAGATTATTTTTGGCAGCCCGGCAGTGTGGTCTGCTAAGCAACAGGATGGTAATCATAATCCATTGTCAAAGTGCTGTATTTTTTCCCTAAATGTGTGAGACCATATTTTAAAAGAGATGCTCAATTAATCAGAACTATTTTTAACCTCTTTCACTTCTTGTGACCTTGGTTGTTCTGTTCAAATAAAGAGTTGACAAACTCTGAATATGAATTTTACTGTTATATTAACAGTTGCTTCTATGTAAAAGTGAATTCACTGTTTGGTTTTAGGAAAGCTCCTGATTGTAGCGAAACTGGGATTCTCCTATGTAATATGTTTTCCAAATGGATTGCGGTACATGGATGTCTACTTTGAGAAAAGGATTTATTTGTGGACAAGCAATGTGTTGCTTGTATCATTAATGTTTTCATCTAGAACTATGCACTTGCATATTATTATATATGCATGTACTTGCATGTTCCTGTTTTCCAATTGCCAAACCAGAAACTAAAATAAGTAATTAGAGTACTGATTCCTTGGCTCCTGAAGATTGCTTTGTTACAGTAGTCATACTATATTTCCCCGCCAAGTCCCAACAAATCCATGGGCTTCATACGTGGAGAATCATAACTTTCTCCTTATTGCTTATTGTCAAGTATAATCCCTTGAAAAAAATATCCATTCTATTGATCCAATTGTTCAATAGAACAATGTTAAGATATTGATCCAATTCTTATCTTCCATACTGAAGTTGCTAAGAACATAACAATCCTTGACAAGCTCTTGGTTCTATTCTTCCACCCAAATAATTATTAATAAATTATTTGTCTTTACTGTAATGGTCTGGGTGACAAACCTCTCCAGGATTCTTAAGAATCCTTAAGGAACAAGATTTGATGAGGCCATTTCTACCACCTTCACCATATGTTTTCAAGCAGCTGATGCAAAAGGAATATTGCATCATATTGTCCCTTGATGAATTAACAACTTCTGAAAAAGAGGCAACAGATGGTAGGGACAAAACACAAATCATTTTCTTGCTGAAGTAAGTTGTAAAGGAAAGAGAGAGAAAAGGAAGAAAAACAGACAAGTAAATTATTTTCAAATGATGAGAAATCTCTGAAATTTCAAGCAATATTTTTCATGACTCACCAGCAAATTATACAATAATTTTAACCATATGATTTCATAGATTTCCTCGGGTTTCTTGTGCATTTTATGTTGAAGAAGTCTTTTCCTTCCATTTTTAAAAAACTTAATCTGATACTTCTGTATTTTTTGCCATGTCAGTGGACCTTGTATAGATTTAAAGGTTTAAAGCCCCTGTGTGACAAGAAAACAGACACGTCACTCACATAATGGGAAGTGGTTATGATAGTCAAAATGGTTTGCAGGCTCTCTGGAAGAAAAAAAAATGCACTTTCTTTGAAAAATTAGCTTACAAAGAAAAAAAAGGTCTCTGAAATTTTATTACATTATTCCTCAAATCCAATCACTGTAATCATTTTTTTAAAAGATTACTTTGAAGTGAAATAAACATTGAGAAATGTCATCAATTGTACTGCTAATAAATCTAGGCAAAAATCAAATGGATTTCAATGGAATGAAGTTCTAAATTAATGTCCCCTGGTATTTCAGAAATAACATCTTTTGGGAGAAGTTTCATGATTATTTTTAATTAAACTACCCACAACCTGTTTGGTCATCCTTTTAGCAATATTGTATTTCCTTATCTAAACATAGATACTCTACCATTCTGCTTGTCAAATCCTCCCATTTCTGAAGAACATCTATAGAGGAGATATGAATCATCACCATACTTTGTATGCTGATTGCACATCCTTTGGAATAGGAATTCACAACAGTAAGAGCAGACTTTGGTCATCATTCCAACATCAGCATAAATATTACATTGTGCAAATCATGCATTTCTTTCTCTGTTGAGGTCTTGCTTTTGAAGGCAGGTATTGAAGTGTTGAGAAATTCTCATAATAATTAGTGTTTGCCACATATTCTCAAGTTGATCTTTCTTTTCCTCCTCCATCTCTTCTTGTCTCCTGTTCTGTATCTTTCCTTTTGATTCTGGAGATGTACAGCCTTTTCATCCTTCATTTCTTCATCTCTCCTCTTTCTTCCCATATTCCAATGATATTTGGTGTCGTGTCTTGACTATGACATCCTCCCTCTCATTCCATGTAACATAATTATGCTGACAATATTGAACATAAACAATTGAATAGTAGGAAACTATCAGAACTTGATTAAAAATAGAATCACATGACCTCCTGAGGGCTAGAGCAGTACTGCTCTACCTTATACCTGGTGGCCAAAGAAAGGTCCAGTCTACACTCAGTTTCAGAGAAGGAAAAAAGTTGAAAATGAAACAGGATGAGCAAGGCCTAAGGTATATTGACTAATATATTTGATGTCAGGGTTCCAAATAGCATCCAATTTTAAATCAGAGTCCAAGGCAAAGTAATCCTCAAAGTTCCAATTTATTAACAGAGCCATGTTGGCACATCTGGGAGAAACCCAAATCTGAAGTCCCAGGGGTTTCTCCACCCAGTTGAAAGTTCAAGGCCTTGTCCCCACACCCTCAAGTCCATCACATGAACCAATCTTCATCTGCCAACTTGGCAGCTACTCCCATCTGCTTCCGTGCAGGTGCAGGACAAAGGATGACCTTGACAATCTAGAAGGAATTTGTTATGGCTACATGCAGACATCCCTCATGCAATGACCCCTCCCAAATTCCCATAGCAAAGAATACATTTTAAAATAGCATAAAGTGTGGCAGGCCAAAGACCCCAAGAAAAATGGCTTCGGACTGACATTTGACTGACATCAGAGTTACCCAATTTGAACTCCATCTGCAGCTACAGCAACTTACTTGATGACTTTCAGTCCAGCCTTCCTCACAGGGTTGAAGTGAAGAAATATAGAAGGATAGAATACTAAGCATGTGCCTTGAGTTCCTGAACAAAGATGAGATGTAGACAAATGAGCATGTTTGTGTGCGAGAAAAGGAGCACATAAAGCAATAAAAACATTCAGGCCCTTTTTCACATACCTTAAAGTTGTGGCTTTTTAAAGAGTCATATGAGTCACCTGTTTCTTGCTACTGGGTGTGGGATGGGTGAGGGATTGCCAGGAAACTGTCACAGAACATTGAATATGAAGATCACGTGACCACAGCAGCAGCCCAGCAGCACTGAAGCAGCAACAACTTCCTCAAATTTTATTCCCTCAGGAGTTGTGGGCCCCGGATTTGGACACATTCTGTAAGTTAGCCCATTTGAGTTCAAAAGTTGTTGCCCTATGATGCACCATTTTGCCCAAGTAAAGGTCTTAACAATGAGGGTTTTACATATAAAACAGCACATAACAATGTTGAATGTAACTATATGTAACTCTTTGTTTTAATATAACAGTGATGCCTATGTGTTTAGTGATTAAGACGCTGCACTAGGACTAGGAAAACCAAGATCCTAGTTCACTTTCATGGATATTTACTAGGTGAGTTTCATTCTCCCTCAGCACCATTTACCTCATATCAGGGGTGAAATCTACTTACCTTCCCTACCAGTTCGGAAGTGCGTGCGCTGTTGTCACATTCAATTTTTGACCCTCTGCGCATGCGCAGAAGGCTTTGCGCATGTGCAGAGGGTTAACTAGGAAGTAATGACGTCCGGGCGGGTGGGTGGAGCCTCGCGCTGCCACCGCTACAGAGGGTTAAAACCAGGAAGTAACAACGTCCGGGCGGGTGGGCAGAACCTCACGCTGCCGCCGCTACCGGTTCGTCGAACCACCCGCCACCGCCACTACCGGCACGCACGATTCGGACAGAACTGGCAGGATTTCACCACTGCTTCATATCTAAGTTGCCTTGAACTCCTGGAGAAAATATAAATACCAACAGCAGCAAACATCTTTAAGGTAGTAAACTGAGCTCAGGAAACATTTTTCCCTCTTTTTGGGATTTTCTGACTAATATAGCAATAAATCATATTTACCCTTGAGGATATTAATAGTCAATTTGCCTTCTCAGAACCATCAAAGGCTAAACAGTATGCACTTCTGATAAATTCTGAAATTTATCCAAAGGGACATCTTTCCAATTGCACTTACAATTAAGGAGCTCCATATCTAACCTGAGGTTATACTATGCAGGCCTGACAGTAATTTCTGCATCGTTGCACTAAAGTTAAGATTTACAAGAAATATGCATCAATAGTTGAGAGTGAATTTGTGGAAGTGCCTGTTATCCTATTTATTTCAGAAATTGCAGCAGAAAACATGGAAAGTCAGGAAAGCTGGAAAAGGAGTCTAACTGCGCACCGTATAGGAGCTGAGGAAATAAGTTACTTGCAGCAGGACGCAATTTTAAAATAATTGCTGCACCCTTTTAGGAAAGGAGGAAATTAAATTTATGCTAAAGGATTGAAAAACCTTCTAGAATAGTTGAAAAATCTAATTTGTTCAACTAGTTGCTTGCCTATATACCAGTAACGATAAAGTGTTGTTAAAGAAAATCATAATTTTTGTTTTTGATCATTAACATTCACTTTTATCAGTCCAGCTTGAGTCTAGGGCATTATATCAGCCACATCTTCATAAGTCAAGATTCACAAGTACTTTTTCATTAGACACTGTAATCATAGTATTGAAGTGATAGCATCACTGTTTGTGTCTTGTCATTTCGGCATTCTCACGGTTTGCTAAGGATGCCATTGAAGCTCTTCTTGGCCTGAACTTGAACTCTGCTTTAGAGGCACGACTTTGCCTGGGATTATTCACTTCTACTCATACTTGAGCATGAACTTTGGATCATCTGCTGATTATTGCACTTCCTGCATTCTTAATTCTGGGTAAGGAGATGAGTGGATATCAGTTTTGAACTTGACTAAACTCATTTAATCACTGCATCTCATATTAATACACAAACACTTGCGTAAAGATGCTAAGCAGAACATCTCAGTTTTCCCTGGCAAACCTAAAGGTACTGTGTTCCAGATGTGTGCTGTAACTTCCAAAAGGCACCTAAAACTGTACTCATTTACACAGGGCACCATCTGCAATCACAGCACTCTTGTAGCTCTGAAACCTTTTATTTTTTAATTATAATAAAAATCTAATGAGGGCCTGTAGCAAAGAAATATTTGCACATGATAGAGGTGAACATGGTATCCAGTTCTATATTTTTGAAAGGGATGGATTAATGCCATCATAAATTAATTCAGGTAGTATGAGGGGGAGAAAGAGCACCAATTACCTACAGTCCTTTGTATCTCATCCATCTTTGTTGGTTTTGAAAATTCTGCTCTATTGAGGCAATTTGCCAAATGCCACTTTTTTCAGGTAAATAGGAAAGCTGTTCTTGCTTAGTAACACGACTTCTTTAATTATTAAGAGGCCAAACAATGTCATAAATTCCAACAGAAATATTTTGTTCCTGCAGACCTGCTGTCTTATGTATAGTTGTGATTGATACCTACTGGTGTTAAAAATTAGTTTCTCTTTGGTCACAGAAAAGAAGTGAAATTCCACAATTTAGGAGAATTTGGGTTGGAAGTTTGGGTTCACACCTCAGTCAGGCCTTGAATAAGAAACATTTAGGAAACACTGCATGGTTAGTTTTACTGTATTTCGGTACATCTAGCCTTGCTCAAGAAATTTAAAAAGCACTCATAAATTATAGATAACTTAATGTGGCTCAGATGATTTAAACTCATTGATGTTAAGACCAGGTTTCAGAAAACATACTTCCTTAATCTTGGCTTGTTTCCACTGGCTTGCAATTTGCTTCAGGTCCAGTTCTAGGATGGTTGCTATTAACCTAATACTGCTACGTTAGTAGATGTGACTTTATTCTTTTTGAAACATTCTGCCAAGAGCAATCCTCGGGCTTAAAGTTCCACTAAAGGTGTAGTTATTTTTATATCATAAATCTTTGCTAGTGAATGAAAATGAACAGATTTACTATTCAACCCTTGGTGCTGCCACTTGATGTCTATTATGTCAGAACTACACAGTGCTTTTATGAAGACAGTACTATGTATGTTTACACAGGAGCAAATCCTGTTAATTTCAATAGGATTTTTTTATGTCAGTGAATTTGGAATTATAGTTTTAATGTTCTTGAGGACTTTTTAAAAATAATTTCATCTACCCCAAAATACACACTCTTATTAGATTCATTTGGGTTACTTTTCTTTATAAGATGCTTTATAAAAAGGCATTAATTTAACTTCTATAAATAACCCATGACTTTTGTTTCTTTCTGTGCTGTTACAGTTGATGAGCTAAATCCCTTGTCCATTAGAGCATTTACCAAAATACCTTCCTATCTTACAAATGAGTCTTTCCATCACGGAGTTTCCACCTCTTAAAAGGCTCTATCCCTGGTAGATACCCCTGCCCTTCTCTATCAGGGGCATTCAGGGGAGGATTTCTAAGAAAAAATTAAGGTCTGGATTTGTATGTATGCATGTCACATACCTTTCAAGCCAAGCTGGTGTCTAGCCAGAAGGGCAGCCTGATTCCTTCCAGATATTTGAAAGTTCATTTCTCAAGGGTCAAAATCCATGGGAGTTGAATTTAATTCAAATGAAACTAGTGGAGGTGAAAAAGCAGAGCATAATGTGCCAGTCTTAAAAAATATTCCATTATTCTGAAGTAACCTTCATTCCAATTTAGATATTGTTCTACAGCTGGTGAAATTATTCTGAGTTATTGCTTGTAATGGAATTGTATGTGAGCCCAGCTACGTAAAAATGGGATGAAACGCCATCTGCCCTTCAGCAACGGGCAACCTTGCACACCATGACATTTTGTGACTTCGGTGTAAAGTTAGCAAGTAATCCTGAGTGAATAAACCTCATCTAAAGTTTAAAATATCAGGGAGGGGGGGATTAAATGGGTTTGAAGAAAACCTCTCTCTTTCCTTCTGTTCCTCACTCTCTTTCCCTCTTTCTCCTGTACTGTATGCATTGTTTAACTATAAGACCTCTTTAAAATATTTGGATCTCCTTTTAGATAAAAGGGACAATCTATTGAGATAGAATAATAGATCTGAAATTAAAGTCATTTGAGACAGCATAAATTAACAGAATGAGATGGTGAGAGAATGACTGCATTTGATTCCACAGAAACTTCAGTATTTAGTTGTTGTTTAGGTGTATAATAGCCCAGCTGTGCCAAATGGGAAAGGAGGGAGCTATTAGGTAAAGATGAATCATTGGGAGGGGGATTGCTGCCATTTGGGAAGCAGGGCATGGATGCAAATACATGGAAGGCTATTTTAATCACTATCAGTTACAGATATTCTCTCAAGCTGAAGTCAACCCTCTTAACCTATTGTTGCTTGTTTCTTTTTACTAACCAAATGCATCGTCTTGATCTTAAGGAAATTGTTTTTCTTTAATTTGACTGGGTAGTTATTGGTTTATAGTTTTGTTATTAACTTATTAATATTTTATTAGGCCCTTAATTTAGTATTGTCACACAGAGAAATTTATCACTAAGCGTTAACAATGACCTGATGGCATATATTAATTAATTTAGGTTTGAATGTTTAAGTCTTTTAACTTTTCATTAGTTAAGTTTAAAGTTAAGCTTTTTAATTTTTAAAATGTTTTTAAACACTTTTATCAAATTTGATAGTAAATTTCAGTATAAATTAAATTCTGTCATTCCCTTAAGGATTGTACTAAAGCCTTGTTTTTCATCTGCACATCTATTGAATCTTCTTTTCTTGATTCTTAATTTTTCTTGTTATGGAATTGTATTAATCACTAGTCAGTAGTCATAATAAATTTGATTGATTGATTGGTTGGTTGGTTGGTTGATTGATTGATTGAAAGTGTTGCCTGAATTTTCTCCCTGTTGAAATAAAATACAAGAAAAGGAAATGGAGTATTTTAAAGTAAAGTACATAGTTGTGACAAGGTCCTTGCTAATTCATGTGGCCTTCTTACTCCTAATAATCTATTTTAATCACATAACTCTGGTGCAGATTGTTTGGCACGATGTGTCATAGTTTCATAGTATTATTTTCTAATTAACTGGTCTCTTATTTCTTTCATACTCTGAAACATGCCCAAAATAAATCCACTACTTCCTTTGTGTCAATAGACTAACCACCCACTTGCTTCAGAAGTGCTCTTTCCACTGGAAACTCTAAACCAAAGTTTTATGCATCCACAGTAAATAATTTTCTGAGGTTTACTTAGTTTTCTTCTACTAACTATCTTATCATCACATTTGCAGGGTTATGAATTTGATTTAAAGGAAAAGCTCCATTATTCCGTTTAATAAATGCATATTACCTGTTGCAAGGTGAATAGCAGACCAGCCCGTGTGACAGCAAGTTGTTGTATCAAAGAATTAGTAGAACTACAGTATGTCAATTTTTGCTTCTATTTCTACATCTTTGAGTTTATATATTATGGATATGGAAGACATCTGGCAATGCACAGGTAGTCCTCGACTTATAACCACAACTGAGCCCAACATTTATGTTGCTAAGTGAGACACTTGTTAAGTGAGTTTTGCCCCATTTTACAACCTTTCTTGCCACACTTGTTAAGTGATCATAGCAGTTGTTAAGTTAGTAATATGGTTGTTAAGCGAATCTGGCTTCCCCATTGACTTTGCTTGTCAGAAGGTCACAAAAGGTGATCACATGACCCTGGGACACTGCAACCATCATAAATATGAACCAGTTGTCATGCATCCAAATTTTGATCATGTGACCATGGGGATGCTGCAGTGGTCATAAGTATGAAAAACCATCACCATTCCAGTGCCGTTTAATTTTGAACGGTCACTAAATGAATTGTTGTAAGTTGAGGACTATGTGTATCACCTTAGAGCAAAACATCATTTACTTTCAGGGAATTAATGTAGAAATTCAGAGCCTGAATTGTCATTCTGCATCTAAATGTGGAGAAAGCATACATCCATGCTATATCTGCAGAGCCAGTTTGCTCTATTGGTTAAAGTACCAGGCTAGAAGGTAGGAGATCATGAGTTCAAGTCCTGCCTTAGCCATGAAAGCCAACTGGGTGACCTTGGGCCAGTCATTCTCTCTCAGTTCAACCTACTTCACCGGTTATTGTTGTGGGGAAAATAAGAGGAGGAAGGTGTGTTGGATATGTTCATTGCCTTGAATTATTTGCAAACATAATAAGGCAGGATACAAATTAAAAAATATTTTTTTAAAAAATGTCCCTGAAGCTTTAAGGAATAATTACTATGTAAGAGGGTACAAGTCACAGTTGGACAGACTGTCCTGTTAGTAATCATAATCTTTTTCTCAGAGTTCAGCATTAATTAACTGCACTGGCTAAGAATTGCTAAGTTACTCATATTGTCACAGTTAAGCTATAACATCTTAAACCACAGTGGAATCTAGGTTTCCAGAAAGATCATGGGAGCCATTAAAGCCAATCAAACTTAGTTATGATATCACAATACCCTCTTTCAAAATCTACTTAGACTTTTCCAAAACTCATGTCTCCAGTTACCCGTCAGTGTTGCTTGTATGTCATGGCACCTTATTTAAATGAAATAAATATAAAATAAATAATGTCCTCCTAAATTCTAGGAAACCTAGGAGTTGTATTCTTATATCTAGAAAGTTGTTCTGTGCATGCTTTTTAAAAAATGATGAGGCTATGATGTGAAAACAGAACATCTCTGTTATTGATTAAAGCAGTACGATTGTACAATCCTTTTTCTACATCATTTTCAAGGTATATAAAACCTTACCAGAAAACATCAGTCTGCATTAAACTCTTAACTCAGCACACATGCTGCCAAAATTGAAAAGGAACATTTTCAGTGAAGATTCTTATCTCTGTTCAGGTTAAGACTCCTGGGCATTGCAGATGAGTTCACTTATGTGTCTCTTTGCAGAGAAGAGCAACTAAGATGATTAAAGGCCAGGAGACTGAAACATATGAAGAATGGTTGCAGGATTTGGGTATGGCTAGTCTAGAGGAAAAAAAGGACCAGGGATGACATGATAACAATATTCCAGTATTTGAGTGGCTGCCACAAAGAAGAGGGGATCAACTTATTTTCCAAAGCACCAGAAGGCAGGACAAGAAACAATGGATGGAAAATAATCAAGGAGAGAAGCAACCTGGAATTAAGGAGAAATTTCCTAACAGTGAGAACAATTAACCAGTGGAACAGCTTGCCTTCAGAAGTTGTAAGTGCTTCATCAGTGAGGTTTTTAAGAAGAGACTGGACAGCCACTTATCTGAAAAGGTATAAGGTCTCCTACTTGAGCAAGTGGTTGGACTAGAAGGCCTCCAAGGTCCCTTCCAACTCTGTTATTCTGTTAAAACCCTCCTGGGTTTTTTTCTTAGCAATGTGATATTACCTCTTCAATTGTGAGGTTCCCCTTTGATGGACTTGTGACAAAGCAAAGAAATACTGCAGTGAGATTCATATTTAAATACAGAAATAATGGTGGTATGTACTATTATGCCGGCTTTGTATCCTTTAATTTCTCAATGTACACCTTTGACTTTGTGTGTTTTAGCTTTATTTTCATGTATAAGTTACATATAATGGTTGTCTTTAAGTTGATAGTTTCTTCCTATGCCTTGGCCAGGATCCAGCATTTCCTACAGATAAAAACCACACTACTATAACATAACACATTGATAAAATTGTTTTTGAATCAAATATTAAAGTCTGCATTGCAACCCTTTTTTCATTTAAAAATATTGTAAACTACAAAATAGAGTACATACTACCAAAAAAGATGTTTTGCGCAGATTCTAAGTTGGCATCATGTGGGAAGCTTATTGTAACTTTTTTCCACTTCAAAATTTTGGACCCTTATCTAGAAGTGACCTAGTGATTGATCATGTAGGATTTATGTAAGAATAAATTTTTCCGCTCTTATTGCATCGGCTGATTCTCGTCCAGCCACCCTGTTCAAGGTAACTCGTTCCCTCCTTAACATCGAGGGAAAGGAGGAACCTTTGCAGGGAAGAGCTGAGGAATTTGTACAGTATTTGGCGGATAAAGTCGCTCAGATTCGGATGGACCTGGACTCTGATTGGGCAAGTCAAGCTGAGATGACAGGGGCAGGTCTTAATCCAATTTTGTGGGAGGAGTTTGAGCCTGTGACTCCTGAGGAAGTGGACAAAGCTATTGGAGCGATGAGCTCCTCCACTTGTTTACTGGACCTGTGCCACTCCTGGCTGGTTTCTGCCAGCAGGGAGGTGAAACGAGGCTGGCTCCAGGCTGTAATCAACGCCTCCTTGAGGGAGGGGTCCGTCCTGCAACCATTGAA
This sequence comes from Thermophis baileyi, assembly GCA_003457575.1. Classification (NCBI taxonomy): domain Eukaryota; kingdom Metazoa; phylum Chordata; class Lepidosauria; order Squamata; family Dipsadidae; genus Thermophis; species Thermophis baileyi. Next base: position 635,041 of record QLTV01001694.1, on the reverse strand, counting down.
GGTTGCGGTGTGTTGTGACCCAGCGTAGCAAACCCCCAGAAACGACACACACACACACTTGTCCAAATTAAAGTAGGTTTTCTTACTAATCA
>QLTV01001694.1:615688-632675 GCA_003457575.1 Thermophis baileyi | reverse complement strand
AGTTTATCTGCGTGACCGCCTTATGCCACATTCCTCCCATCGACCAGTGAGGTCGCACAGGGTTGGCCTTCTTCAGGTCCCGTCGGCCAGACAGTGCTGGCTGGCGGGACCGCGGGGGAGGGCCTTCTCTGTAGCTGCTCCGACTCTGTGGAACCAACTTCCCCCTGAGATCCATACTACCCCCACCTTACTGGCCTTCCGTAAAGCCGTTAAGACCTGGCTTTTCCGGCAGGCCTGGGGCCAATAGTTGTTCTGATTGGCCCATGCATGGTTGTGTGAATGTTTTATTTTAAATATGGATGGTTTTTTTAAATTGTTTTTTTATGTTTTATTTTTTTATGATGTAAGCCGCCCAGAGTCCTTCAGGAGTTGGGCAGCATATAAATTTTATAAATAAATAAATAAATAAATAAATACTTACAGTACTTTCAAACAATATGCCAATAAATTGCTTGTGTGCATGTATGCGTGTTTCAATGGTATAAAAGTCTTACTAGGAATTTATTAGATTGTATAATATTAGTTTTCTTGAATTTTTGGAAAGACAAATGCAAAACTTGAAGTCCACTTCTAAGCTTCTGCAAATTAAGTAGAAAAAATCCTGAATGAAATCCTAGATAGTTTAAACTACTCAAAATTAAGTTCTGAGCGAACTATAATTTAGCATGTTAGCTAGCCATGTTCCCGGTACTATCCTTGAAGAATTTTTTGAAGTTCTTCAAAAATTTGTTTGCTAAGAACAGATTTCCTAGCCCACATTTTGTTAGAAAACCTATATTTTAAAAAAGGAGTTTCCATATCTACAATTGAAGTTGCAGAGATGGATATTTTCTAAATATCCATCTCTACAATTAAAATTTTGTTTTAGATTCTTTGATAAAAAGTCAGGCAATGTTTTTGTCAGTTTTTATAAGAAATAAGAAAAATACTTATTTACAATGTAAATAATGTATTGTAAATGAGCTGATGGACAAATTTCAGAGATTTGTGCAATATTGATTGTCATTATTTTTATTCTTAATGCTGGTGTTCAACAAACTAACAACAAAGCAACAGAAGCCAACCTGTATTTTTTTTTATATCAAATTGTCTAGCATTTTTATCCAAAGCAAAATTTTAAATTGTTCTCATTTTCCAAGGAAGTGAAAAAAACAGAAGGGTGAATTTCGAACCTATGTATCTTTTAAAATCCTAGTAATATTCAATTCAGCTTTAACTCTGCTTAAAAAGACTGTCTGAATGCTGTAGTAAAGAGATGTCATTGTGGTGTAAATAAAAATATGTCATAAACAGGTTAAAAACAAAATAAATTATCTGGTTCCCGCTATCGTGGCTATATCCCTTAATGTAAGACCTATTGTAAGCCTCAAATGATGGCCAAAGGGCAAATAACACAGCTTATGACTTTCTGTCCTAGATTCATGCAGTTGCTTATCATCATATATTAGTAGAATAGTCATTATTGTGTTCTGCTTTGTTGTTTTCTGCAGCCTTCTCAATGGGGACAGAATGCTAGGAAACAAGGCCCTTTCATTTAATTCAACAAGATCTGTGGTCTTACACAAGTGTCAAGAGGTACTCCAGGTTGATCTTAGAGAATGTGATAGAACATAGATAAAAAAGGAGTTTCCTTGGTAACTCTCATATAATCAGAGATTTACTATGGTCCTGTTTCTATGTGCATAATTTCAGAGGGGATGATAATCGTCTGGAGATCGCCATTATTTGAGTGCGCTGACATTCAATTAGTAGTTTAAAAGGCCATCATGTCAGATTGAAGCCAACTGGGTATATGTTTATATCTTCACAATAAGCTGCTACTTTTCCTTCAGATTGTTGAAGCCAAACTGAGTATGCACTGTATTTCCCATTGGTTACTATATAAATACCTGGGTATGAAAACTGAAGAGCTTTGGGGAACTGGATGTGAAGGAACATTAAATATTAATTGAATCAGACATTGCTATTACAGCTGAATATCCCCAAGCTACATAATGGACAACCCATTGCTTTCAGTGTACATAAACAAGGAATTCCCTTTCAATACTATAAATTCCCAATACAATAAATATTTAGTCAAGTCTTCCCATTATCTATCCATTTTGCTAATACTAGCAATTGGAATTAAATGCTTATGGCTCTAAAATGTAAAGTTATGATATTTATTCCCCATTTTTCTATCTGGACTAAGGAACAGAATCAAAAACATCTTCTTATGAAGCAGCTATTGTAGCTTTTTCCTCTTCGAATTAATGTATGGAAGTAGTGTAGGAATGTATTCTATTTACCATTCATCACATCAGGTAATACTCTGAAAATGTATTGTACAATATTCCCCATATCTTCCTCTGCCCACCCACCCCCCATCTCATTATGTTTGTTTGTTTAATTAATTCATATAGCTGCCCATCTCAACAAGTGACTCTAGCCAGCAAATGATGTTAAAAATAAAACCATAAATTGAAAATCCTTATTTTTGGCTGCAAAATATGCTAAAATAAATAGGAATATAAGAGAAAGCAGAACAAATGAAAATTAAGACATACAATATGTCAAATATCATAGCAATAGCACTTATATACCACTCCACAATGCTTTACAGCATCTCTGAGCAGTTCACAATGTCAATATATTGTCCCCAACAATCCTCATTTTACTGACCTGGGAAGGATGGAAGGCTGAGTCAATCTTGAGCCCCATCAGGTTCAACCTCCAAACTCTGGGCAGCATTAGCCTGCAATACTGTATTCTAACCTTTGCACCACTAGGTTAATCTTTTTTGCAGGATCCAATCTGGGTTGGTCACCAGGATCAGAGATTTAGTCTTCCGAGCTTTCGGATTCATGTTGGAGCCCATCCTCAGGGAACTTCTGTCTAACACATTCCAGTGGTCCCAGACTGGATCCTGCAACATTATCCTGGGACACATATATTTGCTTTCATTCATTAATCTTTTTTCTTTTCTTTTTTTCTTAAGGTATAAATCAATTTCTATTAATCTGTGCTACATATAAAACATTACTTTTTCCATTCTTATTGTTTCTTTCAGAATTACTATGATATTGCCCCTTTTCAAAATAAGACCACATTTTATTAGGATATCTGCCTTCTCATTGAAATGCCAACTGATTAAAATTTTCAATTATGTAATGAGTCAACTTTCAACTAATTAGCTAATTAATGCTATTCATTAATAAAACACAGTGAAACCTCAAACATAAGCCTATAATATTTTTAAATTCTTTTTCTTAGCTTCTTGTTCATTTAAATGTGTTATTTAGGCATTCAATTTCACTCCATTTTGAACTCTGATCAATGTACACATGAACATGTTAATTAATCCAGTTCATTAATGCATCTAAACTTCCTATATGCTAATCAGGTTGTTTCCACATTTTCATTTCTTTCATATATCATTATGTGCCACTTCAAATAAACAGAAAAAGAAAAAAGGACATTCATTGGCTATTTCATATAATTACTAGATTTGATCACTATATTTGATCACTGGTCCAGATATATGTCTTTAATCATTTGTAGCATTTTATACTATATTTCTTCTGCCAAAGCAACATCCAGAATGTGTACAGCATATGAAAACACCGATAAAATTACAATAAAGCAACTGCTAACTGCTATTGTGCTTAAAACTCATCATAAAAGCATATATAAACAATACTAAAGGCAGTTTTAGAAATTAGGAACATGTGTGTGTAAGTCCCACCTTTTGGCATAGCTCTGAAGGGAAGGCTCATATGTATACCTTGTCATATATTACATCAAATTACATCCACACAACATCACATTGATTCCTGTCCAATGCAGAGCTCAGTCTGATTCCAACCCATTGGAATGAGAGCATCCACATTCCTTCCTGATATATACAGGCTGAATTTTTTTTCTGTTAAATCTAAGAATTGGCTGCAACAGTGCTTATCTATACAGACCAGGGGTGGGTTCTAACTTACCTCGCTGCCGGTTCGCTTCCTCCCGCGCCGCGTGGCTGCGCCTCGTGGGCGCAGGTGCACTTTGCGCACGCGCGCATGCGCAGTGCAAAAAAATAAAAAAAATTCTCCCCCCCCCCAAAAAAACCTGAAAACAAGATGGTGACGCATGCGCAGTGCCGGAAACTCAGCTGCTGCACATGCGCAGAAGAAAAAAACCAGGAAAAAATCCCCCCCCAAAAAAATTAAGCGCCCACGGACCGGCACCGACCGAACCGGATCCGTGACGGTACTTTTCTGTTAAATCTAAGAATTGGCTGCAACAGTGCTTATCTATACAGACCAGGGGTGGGTTCTAACTTACCTCGCTGCCGGTTCGCTTCCTCCCGCGCCGCGTGGCTGCGCCTCGTGGGCGCAGGTGCACTTTGCGCACGCGCGCATCCGCAGTGCAAAAAAATAAAAAAAATTCTCCCCCCCCCCCAAAAAAACCTGAAAACAAGATGGTGACGCATGCGCAGTGCCGGAAACTCAGCTTCTGCACATGCGCAGAAGAAAAAAACCAGGAAAAAATCCCCCCCCAAAAAAATTAAATTTTTTTTTAAAGATGGTGGCGTCCACAGACCAGCACCGACCGAACCGGCTCTGTGACGACATCGTGACATCACCAGCGGGTCACTACTGGTTCGGGCAAACCAGTTCAAACCGGGAGGAACCCACCTCTGATACAGACTAACCAATTGGTTGACTACCCTTCAATTCCAGAATCTTATTGCAAGTTTCCAATCTCACATGGAGTCAGTCAATACTATCTGAGATTGACCCTTGTAGGAAATGTCATAATGGAATCCACTACAAGAAGAAACACCATCAGAAGAAGATGGAATTGATGGAAGATGGAATTGAAGATGGAATTAATCCTTCTTCTTCTTCAAAGGTTATTGTTTGATTAGTTGAGCAACATCCTTTTGACAATTAGTTGAGCAATATCCTTTTGAGAATTAATTGATTCTAAATTATTCTTTCACACTTGGTCACTTAGTCTAACTCCCCATGACATCCCTACCACTTAAAGTTTCACATTGTTGGGGGTTTTTTTTCCTGTTTCCAAATAAAGCACTGGATTACTAATATCCACCATGGGGCCTAGGTCAGGGGTGGGTTCTAACTTACCTCGCCGCCGGTTCACTTCCTCCCGTGCTGCGTGGCTGCATGCGCATTGCACACCACGTGGCTGCATTGTATGCGTGGCCGCGCATGCGCAGTGCCAAAAACTCAGCTTCTGCGCATGCGCAGAAGCAAAAATAGCAAAAAATTCCCAAAAAAGCCAAAAACAAGATGGCGGCGCATACGCAGTGGTGAAAACTCAGCTTCTGCACATGCGCAGAAGCAAAAAATAGCAAAAAATTTTTTAAAAATTCCAAAAAAAAAAGATGGCGGCATCCATCCACCGGCACCGACAGAACCAGCTCCGTGATGTCACCACCGGTTTACTACCGGTTCTATAGAACTGGTGCAAACCGGGAGGAACCCACCTCTGGCCTAGGTGTGATCAAAAAGAAATAAAGATGATTCTTGAGAATGATATCCTACTGAAGTTTCATTTCATTTTAACATTTCTTTAAACTAAACAACAACAAAATCCCTACTAGCAAATGGGAAAAATTGGTAAGCATCAATGTTTTGCCTTTGGAATTGTTTTTGCATAAAGCCAGAAGTGAACAAGTACCTCAGTATTCATCGTTAATTGGTTCCAGGAGGTGTGATGGGTACCAAAAAAAAAAAGAGTACCAAACAAATTTTTCCTATAAAGAATAATGTAGTGAGTCACAAGGCAGCTGACACCAACAAGTTCTAGCTTGTGCATTGAGTACCAAACAAACAATGAGTACTGGGGCAAAAAATTCACATCAAAATGCGTTGAGTACCAAATCTGATGAATTTCAAAGCAGTTGAATACCAAGGTACCACCGTAATAGCAATTTCAGAGATTACATTTCAAAGGGAGAAAATAAATATATAAATTGGGACTCTCCATACAAATGATCTCTGCAAGGTTTTGATTTATATTTGCAATGTATAATTAATGACAAGAAATATTGGTGAATAGAAAGAATTAATCAATTGGTTGCACATCTTTGCCCTGTGATTCATGCAACCATCTTGTGACAAGAAACCATAAAGAAGTAAATGCCAGAAGTGGGTGCTTATTTCTGAAGATATTAATTGCCATAAAACAGTGGCTACTAAAAAACAGAACATACCAGAAATAGTATTAATACTCTGTTTTCTTTTACCCATTCATTCATTTACTCTGTTTAAAAACTCTCTTTCATTATTACAAAATAATGCCAAACTGGGGCACTGCACAATGAGAACCATAAACCAAACAAAATGAGAGGGATGCTTTTGACACAATTTAAGTTACCACATCTTAGGCAAGAAGAGGACAAAATGGATAACTTCTTGGGGAATTAACAAAAGCATTATGGGTCAAAATAAAATATTATTTTCCTACAAATGCAAGCAGTATAGCAGCTTATGAGTCTTTTCTGTGTTTATAAAGTATTTGATCCCACAGATTTACAGATGGATGCAGAACAGCATTTCCAGGAGGAGAAGAATAAAATCTGTGGGCGGTTTTGTGTGTGTGTGTGTGTGTGTGTGTGTGTGTGTGTGTGTGTGTGTGTGTGTGTGTGTGTGTGTGTGTGTGTGTTTGCTCCTGTATTGTTTAGATCCATATGTGAGTTCTATTCATGGGCCTTGGAGAGAAGAAGAATGCACGAACAGCTGTACAGAGTTAGAATGACAATGCATCTATCTAGACCAGTTTTTATTATTAGTTCCAGCAACTCTAACATTAAGACATCCCTCTCAATGTGAGCATGTAACCAAGCCCTTGTTTTTAAATGGATATTCCACAGAAGAAGAAGAACATGCATTTCCCTCTCATTTTCTTTTGATCCCCATGTCTCGCGTGCAATCTTTTTGTCTCAAGCTAGCACTTTCACTTTCTACTTATTGCAACGAGATCCTCCTTCCCATTGAACATAGGGACAACTGCAGAACAGCTTTTTTGTTTGTTTGTTTTTTTGTTGTTTGCCTAGTTGTTAATGGTTTCACAAATTGTGGATAACAGTCCTGAAGAAAACATTCCCAAGGAGAGGCAATAATGAACTCACCGGAGCAATTCAGTCTTATGTATGAGTTTAGAAACAATTATTCCTCCTCTCCTATCTGCCCATCTCCTCTTTCAATTCCTATTTTTATAATTCCCAATAGTTCAGATTCAGAAGGACAGAATTAGTGCATTCCTCCATGACGCAAGAGGCCCATCATGTGGAAATTTTATGAACCCAGAAGCATGTTCTTCTCAGTAAACAAAAACAAATGTGGGGGGTGGACCTCTTCCTCTGAAGAGGACTCTGGAATACATATGGCTTTTACCATCTGGCACACAGCCTTAAACATAATAAACATGATAAATCTTCCCAAGTGGAATCTCTTTTATGAATGCTAATACATAAAAACACACATGCGAGAGGTTCTAGGAGGCAGTCCTTAAGCCATAGAAAATGCTTTGCATCATTTTACTGGCACCCAGAATTGGATTGTATTATGGGATGAAATGATAAAAATTGCTTTCAAGTGCACAAATTTAGATCTCTGTCACTTTGGAACCCATAAAAAGAAAAAGGAATAGATGAGGGTTGAATAGGTAATATATTAAAACTGAGGAGTCAAAAGAAGGAAAGAGGGAGCGAAAGAGGAGATGGATATAACAGTGTAGTAAAGATGAACTTCCATCATAGGTAAAAATGGGGAAAGCATGAATACTTAGTGTGAATGATGAAAAAGCAAGGTCTTTCTGTAAAATTAATAATTTTTCAGTTTTGATTAATATAAAGTTGAAATAAATTAGATATCCAATTCATAATTTCCAAACAATCAAAATTCTCTGCATTAAATTTACCTACCTTCAAGGAACAGTAAAGAATTTCTAGTTAAAATAATTAATCTGGTTTCAGGGTTATTCCATTGACTGTCTATACTCAAAATTTAAGTCAAATGTTCACTCCTTTGACTGAATTATTCCGTCTTTTTCTATTATACATCTAATTACTTCTCATTCACTCTATCAATTTGCATGAACGCATCCTAATTCATATGCTCGATGAGTCTTCGTCTGCTCCACAAAGAAATTTGGCAATATTTTATGACATTTGTATTAGCCCTGAATTTAGAAAAAGAAGAAATTATCAGTACCTATAGATTTCATGTGTTAATGTGGGAGCATACTTTCTCAATTAGGATGAATGAAGTTATAACTGAGAATGTTTGCAAGACATGTTTTCTAATAGCTTTACAATCTTTCACTTTTACCTGTGACAATACCATAAAACTATTTGATTCAATTGATACACACTCCAGGATATTAAGAAGGTTACATGAGACGAATACCAAGTCTAATGACAGATGCATCGAAGTGCAAATCTGATCTCAGTGACTTTTGGCAAGCAGGCTGAAGAATTCTGGCACCGATCAACGTGTCTATAACATTCTGCAAGCATAAATATATCTCTTAAATTGTTTTTCCATGCTTCTTGCCTGGGTGCACTCACACAAAAACATGTCTGTGTATGGGATAGAGTGTGTGCTTGTGTGCATATGTTACGCATGTTCATGTGTGTATGTGTACTATAGGGGTGTATAATTAAAATTGCATGTGCTGATGTTTTAGGATCTTTCTGTCTATTCAAAAGTGAGTCAAGATAAATGGTACCCTGCCATAAGGAAAATGAACAACTTAGATATTTAAATAATAGATGTTTTTGTTCAAAGTTATATGCTGGTTTATTTTCATTCATTTGCACTACAGCCCTGTGTGAAAAAATCACTATCATGATGATTCCACTGAAGAAAAACTGAAGGTGTGCACTTTTATAAATCAAGAGGCACAGAACTTTATGGCATAGGATAAACTTGGAACAGTAACTCATGCCCTGATCAACGTGCAGATAGAGTACTACAATGCTCTTTACATGGGACTGCTTTTTAATCCTTCCCAGAAATTGCAACTGTTTCGGAACCTGGCAGCCTGTGCTTCTCTAACACCAGGCATTGGCAATATATTACTGTACATCCATAGATTGTGCCCCTGCACTGCTTACTGGGTCATTTCCAAACACAATTTAAAATGCTAGCATTAACCTAAAAAAAGTTTTAATGTTTTGGCACCTGGAGCCATGTTTTCCAACCAGATTTGACCTATCCTGTTAAAACCATGTCAGGCAGGTCTCCTTCAGAGGTGGGTTCGGACCGGTTCGGACCGGTTCTCTCAAACCAGTAGCGACCCGCTGGTGATGTCACGATGACGTCACCGATCCGGTTCGGTCGGTGCCAGTCCGTGGGCGCCGCCATCTTTTTAAAAAAAAATTTAATTTTTTTTTAATTTTTTTTTAATTTTTTTTCTTCTGTGCATGCGCAGAAGCCGAGTTTCTGGCACTGCACATGCGTCACCATCTTGTTTTTGGCTTTTTTTAAAAAAAAAAATTGGGGGGGACTGTGCATGCGCGCGCGCCCACGAGGCGCGGGAGGAAGCGAACCAGCAGCGAGGTAAGTTAGAACCCACCCCTGGTCTCCTTGCACATATTTCCCGAGTATCAAAAGAGACAAAGCTAGAAGGCATAACTTTTCCATAGCAGAGCCAACATCGTGGAATGATCTTCCCACTGAAATCAGACTAGTCCCCTCCCTGATAACTTTTAGTACACTCCCAAAAGTGGAGCTTTCTCCAAGGCTTTTCAGCAACCTTACTTGTGCCTCCTGTTATTCATTTTTTTTCCTACTTGTTGTTTTGTTTTGCATTGCAATGCAGATTGTACACTGTTTTAATTGCATTGCTATTATTTTTATTGTGACATTATAACTGCACGAGTCACAAGACTGCAGTCAGAAAACAATCCAATAAATAAATACGTAAAACTGTCAGAAACACTCCACTATTCTACTATAATCTGATTATTACGGAAAATCCCTAACAGACTTTTGTTGTTGCTGTTCCAAGCAACCAAATTAGAACCAAAGGATGGAAATTGCAGAAAGGCAATTTTTAGCTAAAGTTCAAGTGAACCTTGTTAAGGCAGGCTTTTCAATTTGGAAGAAACTGTCCTTAGAGACAGTAGCTCTCCTTTGGTGGATATATATTAATTAGAGGTTCTTAAGAATGCTGCCACTACATTCAGTATGATGAAATTCTGGGATTGAAAAAGAATATGACTATATATTTTTAAGTTCATTTCTAATTCTATAATCCCATAGTTCCCAGCTAGTCTATGCCTGCAATCCTATGTGCATCTACTTGGAGAATTAGAACTAGTAAACTCAGTAAAGTTCCTCTGAACTTCATCTGATACTCTCCTAGTGTTAAAATGGCTTGGCACCTGGAGCCATCTTTTCCAACCAGATTGGGCATATCCTGTTAAACCATGTCAGGCAGGTCTCCTTGCACATATTTCCCGACATAAATATGACACGTGTTTGTACTTCTGTGGAGTTAACTGGGAGGGATAGATGGATGGATGGATGGATGGATGGATGGATGGATGGATGGATGGATGGATGGATGATTTCTTTCTGAAATATCAATCTAGCAACAAAATTTAGAAGACAAATTGAATATTTCAAAACAATTTACCCCATTTCTAAAATACAATTTTGACAGCTTTTTCAACTTCAAATAAGAGAGAAAGAGTCACGTGCATTATTATTATGGTTCATTGCACAGTCAGCCAGATATTTAGACTGGATTGGGCATTTTTATCCATCTATCAAGGATCTGGGATAGGCAGATGTTTTATTAGATTTTTTAATCTATCTATCTATCTATCTATCTACCTACCTACCTACCTACCTACCTACCTACCTACCTACCTACCTACCTACCTACCTACCTACCTACCTACCTGTGTTTGCATTTTCAACTCAAGCTGACAAACATACTTAATACTCCTGCTTTCTATTTTTCCCACAATAACCTCCTAAAGTGGAGTGACCCAATCTGCTTTCAGGCCTAAAGGACATCTAAAAGAGTCTGCTGCTTTCTGGGCCAGCACCTTAATCACTGCAGCAAACTGTATGTATGTTAATATGTATTTCTTTCATTTCTTTCTTTTTATTTACTTTTAGAAATGAAATGTTTTCTAATGGTTAGAAAATTTCTTTAACCACCTATGAGGAAAAAAGAGCCATGTCTTAAATTAAGAATCTAATGTTCCTTGCACATAGATAAAATGGCTGGCAGTATTTTGGATATAATTGATGAGATTCAATTTAGGATTATGCTCTCCTCTTCTCCAGCAAATTAGGATTGTGACATTAACATTGCCTACAATGTCTCATAGCAGCCCAAGAAGAAATATTATCAGAGCAGTAAGGATCCTTACTGCCGAAGATGGTACATCTTCTGAAGCCAATCCACAGGCAACACTATCACAATTGTCCTATTTTGCTGACATTGTGGATAAGTGACCATCTCTCCCACTTCTGCAGCATCTTGGGGGGGGGGGAATGCTGCACAATTTATCCTTATTTAATCAGTGCAAAATTAACAGGGTTTTGCAGGATGTTGGGTCTTGTTTCAGGTACCCTCTGTGTAGAAGGCAAGTAGAATTGGCTGGCCAGAATAGCTCACCATCTATTTTATATGATGCTAATTAACCTGAACTTAAAGGTGGCGAGGAAGCCTGGCTAAGAAAGAAGATTGATTATAAGGAAATCGGTTTTGCAACTTAGCACTTTGTTTGTGTCACTGCCTTCTATTCTTTGCTTGATAGCAAGGCATTGATTTAAGAGCCAGAGAGCAGCTCTGCCTCTGACCAATTGCTCTTCTCCAGTGCTCCCTTGAAAAGTATTCCCCAACTGGGTCTGCAAGGGGTCATTCATTCTAAGAATGGTACAAATTTTTAAGCGTACGTGTCTTGTGGCTCAGATGAGAATAAATGGGCTTGCTGTTTAGATTTCTTGCTAGTATTAGTCCATAAACGTTGACTCTTTAGCTCCAAGATTGCCCTAGTGATCCAAGAACAGCCCCCTCTTTGTTAGCGCTAACCTGAATCAATTAGCCCCAGCTATCCCGTGGGAAACAGAAAGACAATAAAGAGAAAGAGACAATAGAGAGAAGCTTTCAGCCAGTCCAAATTACACTTAGCACCATCTTGTGGCCGCAATAAATAAATGTCTCCACAGCATTATTTTATACTTTGGAACACAGTAGTTCTTTCAAAGAACTACAATTGTTGCTGCTGCTGCTGTTGTTCCTGCTGCTGCTACTACTACAACTTCTTAGATTTTTATTGTTGTTGCTGTAATTTTCTACCTAGCCTTGAGAAACTAAATAATTTATGTAAAGAGGTGAAGTTTTTGTTAGATAGTGATGTAGTGACAAGGTTATGTACTCACTAGTGAGTTCTACCATCTTCTAACATCATCTAAATATTGTTATGTTGCCTCAGTGATAGATGAATGAAGCTATTAAAATATATCCCTAGCACATAAGAAATATCCAGACATTGCTACATTGCTCTGGAGATCCTTTTTCTGATGCATAATGGCCAGAGACTTGGTGTGCTAAGCAACAAAATTAAAAAAAAACAACCAGCTGTTCCATAACAACTGAAAGATTAGGGCTGTGTTTTCAGAGTATCCATAAGAAGATAATCTCCTTTTGCTGGTCAGATTACCTCATCCATCCAGCCCTCCATCAATACACCCCAATCTGATGTGGAAGACTGATAGTTCCTCAAAATCAGGTGACAGTATATTGTTTCCTTCTGAATCTTCTTTCTGTAATATATTTCCTGAAGATTAGATAGAAATGAATATCCCAATAGGTTAACCACCTTAAATATGTGTCTCAAAAATAGACTGGACAGACATTTGATCAGGGTTAGGGTTAGGGTTAGCACCATCCTCCTGCTAATCCTCTGCCATTTGCCTAACAATAGATGGCCAGTCATGTATTGCCAATTGATCCTTTACTGTTACAACCCAGTTATCATAACCCTATATATGAATCAGGATAATATACTGTAAGGTCTCCTGCTTTAAGCAGGGGGTTGGACTAAAAGACCTCTAAGGTTCCTTCCAACCCTATGATTCTACATTCTATGTATTTGAATAGAGAGAAGGTATATAAATGAAATAAATCAATGTGGGATACTCACTGTAGCTGCATTTAATTATATTCATTTTATGTTTACCTTTACTTTACTTTGCTGTTTCTGAGAAGGGCACTTTGAAATGTGACCCAGATCACCACTTAGTGAAAACTTCCAAAAGTTGGAAGTCATAGAAAGCTTGATATCCCTGCCCTGGATAATCTTGCGAAGTTGAAGAAAAGGATGACTTAGTACTTGGGAAGAGTTGGATTCTATGGGCATAATGGAGAAAATACCAGGCCTCTCATGAGCTTCATTGGTCGGACTTCTCCTTAGAGGTGGGGTAAAGGAGTCCCTGCAAATTTTACTCCACTAGTTGCTGCAAACTCTAAGGGGTGGTGTTCATCTCTGTTTCAAGGCCATTGAGCCAGCACTCCCCGAACACATTTCCGCCAGCATGACATCCTGGAGCCATTCTTAAAATACATCCCTTTTCTCAGTTCTTAATTCTAAGATATGATATGAGTTTATGAGAAGATAATGCTGAACACATGGTTACTCTGAACAGGCAACTGCAGACATTTATTACCGTAAATATTTTGACTTATCTTGAACACAAGTTATACAAGATGATACCATGTTCCTATTACCGATGATGTCACATCAGACACCACTACATAGAGAGTTAGGGAAATGGATGTAGATATAGACGGGGACATGTTCCAATATAATTTAATTGCCTCAGTCACTTCTGATGTCTACATACAGTTTGTGTTTCCTGAGAAAGGAAGACCTTAACCAACCCCACTTTTCAGCCAGGAAGAGGAGAAAGAGCAAAGATGAACAAGATGCCTTTCTCCTACCAGAGAGAGTTCCATCCTCCTGCTAATCCTCTGCCATTTGCCTAACAATAGATGGCCAGTCATGTAACCACTTGATTATTGCCCATTGATCCTTTACTGTTACAACCCAGTTATCATAACCCTATATATGAATCATCAGTATAGGAGGAAGAATTTGGGATAATATCATTGATAGCCATGGTACTGAAAGATCAAGGTCTGGAGGCTAAATCACCTTCTCTTGATTTTGCCCCTAGAGACTCACACTTTAGATTTTTAATCATCCAGTTTGTGTAACCACCATAACTTTATGGTGAGAAACTAGAAGACGGGGGTGCACGCAAGTGCTTTGGGGGACATCGGAAGGATGCTCCTGAGTGGCTTCAAGAAATCAAAGGTGATTAACCATCTGTGCTCAGATCGAGACTTGAAACTTCTGACTCTCAAACATTGAAACAAGTTTCTACAACAGCTTGGTTTTGATCCTTCTGTCTAGACCTGGCCAATGCTTTCACCTCAGTCTCTGAACTGTGGCTACTGGTAAGAAACATTGGTTTAGCTTGAATTGGATAGGACTGGAACGAAGGCTCTGCTGACTGATTTCATTGGGGGCACCTCCATCAACTTTTATAGCCAGGACATTACAAGAGTTTTGTGGGCCAAGACAAGCAGTTCCTTCAGCAATCAAATGCTTGGATTTACAATTACAAGTCATCCAAAAGCTTCTCGGTCTGCCTGATTTGTCTTTTCTGAGAATAGTGACAACTGTAAGATTTGCTGGGGGTGGGGATGGAAAACCAACCCTGTTGCTTCGGAAAAGCCAAACCCACAAGGAAACTTGTTCAGCCTTAAAATCTGGAACACATTGAACTTCTTCCTGTAACATGCACATTTGGGATAGGGGAACTATTTGCTTGTGGATACTTCTCAAGCAAGACACTAAATTTGTCAGATAAATTATGTCTCACTCACCAGCTCTCCAGAAATTCCTGTTGAATTGTCTACAGCATAGGTTACACCCATAACTCTATGCAGGAAAAGATCTCTGAGACCTATTGTACTATCCTAGATAGATTTTTTTTTTAAATCCCACAAGGTTTGCTCACATTTCTTTCTGTTTCAGTTTATACTGATGTTCTTTTTCCTAGATTTCACACTTGTTATGTAGAGTTGGCATTTTCCCTTTCATATGAACAAATTACATTCCTTCCTACACAGTTTACTGTACAGTATGAAAGTTCATTGAAAGATAGATAGGGGAAAACAACAACTCTCAAAACCATAAAAATGAATAGAAGCAGATAAAAGCAGGCAAATGCTATTGGTTTATTATTTTGGCTAAAACAAAATACAGAGCAAAATTGACATATAGCCACACAGGTTGTCTTGACAATAGAGTGCTTCTTATTTTTGATGGATAAATGGTCACAACATGCAACAGGCTGTCCTTCTCTGTTACACTGTTCAAAGTAGCAAATGCCACACTACAATTTAAAATTTCAGATTTCAGCCTATTTACTCAAGGTTTCATTTTGGGCAGGTGTCAAAGCTTTAAAAGAGACGGGCATTTGTTCAGCCACAAAAAAAATTTAAATGCAAAATATTGAGAAGAAATATTTTAGCTCTACATCAGACTAAAAGATTAGACATAAAAGGCTCGAGTGTAGATAATAAATATAGAGACGAAGAAATGTCAAGCTATAAAGGGTGCACTTATTCAACAATGGAGATTTAAGAGAGAAAATGGAAAGTTTAACTCTACATCAAGCTGAAAGAGTATTTTTTAAAAATGGATGGAATAGTAATAAATGTATTTAAGTGGGAAGATATATGGAGAGTGTACTCAGGCCTGTCTCGCTTATAAATGGGAGGGGGGAGTTGTGCCTCTCCATGTGTTAAAGTACAGCCCCCAGCAGCCTTCTTCTCCTTCACTGCTTTGGAGTTGTACTTCAGGAATATCTGGAGAGCTACAGTTGCCCATTTCTGATTTAAATCTCTTCCAGTTCTTGCTAAGGAAGGAAGGAAAGAAGGAATCCTGGAAAAATCTTGTGCAATACTTTTGCACTTAATTGAGCCAAAGTAAGAGTTAATATGCTTTGTGAGTGCCATAATTCAGTTAATTATCCCAAGCAGCTAAATCAGACGGAGTAATTTTTACTTCTAAACAACTCCAGGTTGTCAGAGACTGAATTTTCCACAACTATCCATGTTGTTTAATACCATAACCCAGAATTGGCCTTTTTTTTTCTATCTAGTCTGGCAAAGGAAGGGGAGACCCTAAATTTATGAAGCAGTTTAAACAAAAACTTCATTCACTATTTTGAAAAAGAATGATGAGCAAATGCTGACTGTCTGCAGGCTCCAAGCAAGCTACCAGGCTGCTTGCAAACCAGGGGTGGGTTCTAAATTTTTTACTACCGGTTCTGTGGTCGTGGCTTATTTTGTGGGCATGGCTTGATGGTCATGTGATGGTGGGCGTGGCTTCGTGGTCATTTGACTGGGTGGGAGTGGTTTGGCAGTCATATGACTGGGTGGGAGTGGCTTTGTGGTCATGTGACTGGGTGGGCGTGGCCAACTTGATGTCAAGGGTTAGGGTTAGGGTGCTGGCCTCTCTTCGCCTCAAAGGCCTCAACAAGATACAATTTCCCTGTCTATTTACTACTACTGAACATCCAAAATATACTATTTAATCCTATGTATATATGCCATATGTGTACATACATATTACACACAGGCACACAAAAAGATACATTATCTACTATATATACTGTATGCATATGTACACACACACACACAGAGCTCTTCTAAAACTACACATTCAACCTCACTTACTGCATTTGGAAAAACACACCCAGAGTCCACTTTCTGCCACACATTTAACCATAACTTCTGTACATTAGAACATTACACATGCCTTCAGATGTTCTTCAATAGCTTGAAAATCACTGTTAGAGCCAGGAAATGTAATGGATTGAGTAAAATGTGGTGACACTCACTTAACCACGCTCTTGCTTAGCAACCAAAATTTTGGGCTCAATTGTGGTCC
>QLTV01001694.1:604007-615291 GCA_003457575.1 Thermophis baileyi | reverse complement strand
GGGAAATTGTGTTTCAATTTCAATCACAGTCTGGATTAATTTGAAAGTGGCCATATAACAGGGCTCAGATACACCTCATTAATCTACATCATAAATGAATTTTATTTTATTCATTTCTTATTAGATTTTTATCCTGCCTTTATCATTTTATATGTAATTTAAGGAAGCCAACATAGACAATACTCCTTCTTCCTCCTATTTTCCCCACAACAACTCTGTGAGGTGGGTTGGGCTGAGAGAGAGTGACTGGCCCAAAGATACCCAGACGGCTTTCATGCCTAAGGCAAGACTGCAACTCCCAGTCTCCTGGTGATTGGCCCAAAGACACCCAGCCATCTTTCATGCATAAGGTGGAACCAGGGGTGGGTTCTAACTTACCTCGCTGCCGGTTCGCTTCCTCCCACGCGGCGTGGCCGCACCTCGCAGGTGCGCGCACATGCGCAGTGCAAAAAAATAAAAATTTTAAAAAGCCAAAAACAAGATGGCAATGCATGCGCAGTGCGCGAAACTCGGCTTCTGCGCATGCGCAGAAGAAAAAATAAAATTAAAAAAAAATTTAAAAAAAGATGGCGGCGCCCATGGACCGGCACCGACTGATCTGATTCGGTGATGTCATTGTGACGTCACCAGCGGGTCGCTACCGGTTCAGGCGAACCGGTCCGAACCGGGAGGAATCCACCCCTGTTGCAAACGTGTATCCTACAAACAATAGCAATGGTTCCTAATGAGGGGAAAAAAACTTAACATAAGTCCCACATACTTGAAAACATTCATACACAATTCTACAGGCTGCCTATATAAACAAAGAAGCCTTGGCACCAGGGTCATCTGGAAAAGATCACCGATCAGATGTCGAGCATAGCCACCTTTATTGTAAGGCACATACCAGCTGCATATAGACAAAACAGGGAGATCTAGCCTGCCTATCATAAATTTCCACCGTTAAATTGGAATCTGTATTATTCTTAACTAAGCTGGACTGGTGTCAGTCCCATTTCATTATTCAGGCAGACACAGTTCTTCAATTCATGGCTGCAACCCTGGGACCATAGCTAGGATGCAAATGACATCCCGGATCACCAAAAACAGCCTGACCTTGGTCCCTTCACAGTTCTAGACAACAACTAGGAAAGGTGGCAAGTCATTCATTCCATGGACATCTCCTTGGTTGTCACTTTTCTCCCTCATTAGAAAAATTTGTTTTCTCTTGGATCATTTGCAGGTTGGAGGGAACTGATTTGTTGATTGTTGTTGGAGGACAGCAAGGGTGGGAACCTTCTCAGATTATCTTCTGCCCTCTGTGACCATTTTAGGAAAGAGAGAAGGGTACAGAGAAGAGGGGTGAAACTGGCAGGAATAGAGCAGGGATGGGTGCTGGAAAGGTACGTAGTCTATTTTTATTTTATTTTATTTATTTATTTTGTCAAGCATATATAAGATAACAGATAAAAGTATAAACATGATTTTGAATACATGAAAAGGTTACAAATAAAAAAAGGGACATTAGGCACGTTGGTGCGCTTATGCACGCCCCTTACAGACCTCTTAGGAATGGGGTGAGGTCAACAGTAGACAGTTTAAGGTTATAGTTTTGGGGGTTAGGGGAAGAAACCACAGAGTCAGGTACTGCATTCCAGGCATTGACCCTGAAGTGATATTTTCTGCAATCGAGTTTGGAGCGGTTTACATTAAGTTTGTATCTATTGTGTGCTCGTGTATTGTTGTGGTTGAAGCTGAAGTAATCATTGACAGGTAGGACATTGTGGCAGATAATTTTATGAACTACATTTAGATCAGTTCTAAGGCGACGTAGTTCTAAGTTGTCTAAGCCCAAAATTTCAAGTCTGGTGGCATAAGGTATTTTATTGCGGGTAGAGTGGAGGACTCTTCGCGTGAAATATCTCTGTACTCTCTCAATTGTATTAATGTCTGATATGTAGTGCGGGTTCCAGACAGATGAGCTGTATTCGAGAATTGGTCTAGCAAATGTTTTGTATGCTCTAGTTAGTAGTACAATATTACCAGAGAAAAAGCTATGCAAGATTAAGTTAACAAGTCTTAATGCCTTTTTGGCAATGTTGTTACAGTCTGCCTGAATGGAAGACATAATCTTGTGGATTGTTATCCCAGAGCACAGTGCAGCACAGCAGTATGCAGCGGTTACAAGCATCTGCATCTAGAGACATATGACAGTTAAAAAAGAAAATACCTGCAAATTCAGCAACCTTCCAGGAGTTACACAAAGAGGTCCTTTAACTTTCCGCTTCTCCCTTTTCTGAATTATACCTGGATTAAGAATTAGGCCTCTTAGTCCCAATCTAGTCTCAATGCCTTTGCTGTCAGTATTACAAGAAATTGCTTGTTCCAGAACCGCCAGCTCCATGCATTTTCTCTTCAATTTTTCCCTTTTACCTTCCATGTCTATTATTGTCTGCTTGACTACTGATGAAGGGCTCATGATATCACATAACACTAATACTAACCTGATGCATGGTAATAGATTCAGGAAGTGGATAAGAATGGTAACCTCTGAAATGAAGATTTTATGGGGTGCCAAAACCACCAATAAGAAAAGCTGAGTGGGTCAATCACTTACAAATTCACTTGCACAATGTGTATACAATCTTTGTGTCTCAATCCTGGAAAAAGCCTGTCCCCTTGAATTACACTCCAACAACTGCTGATGAAAACAAAACAAAATATTATCGTTTGTCACATAGTCAGCCAGATGTTTAGACTAGATATGGCATTTTTATCCATCCATCAAGTCCTTCCCAAGAACCTGAGATTGGCAGATGTGGATGTCTGATGGTGTTAGAGGTACTGTATTGTCTCAGGATATAAGCTATTTCAAGTAAAGCTGTCTATTGCAATTGACTGGTGGTTATTTGTCAAAGCAAATGGTGTTCCTGTTGTTTTGGGATTGTACCCAAGGCACCTATTACTATTGGTATTTCCTTTGCTTTCTTTTGCCACAGTCATTCTATTTCTACTTGCATGTCTTTGCATTCTGTTGTCTTCTCTAGTTCTTTCTCTTCTGTTCTGCTTTCTCTAGGTATTGCCATGTGCACTATCCAGATTTTTTTGTCTTTTTTATTGACAACTGTTGATTCTTGGGTATTATGTGGCAGGAGCCTGTCTGTTTGAATTCTAAAGCCCCAGAGCACTTTCCAGGTCTTGCTTGCAGTCAAAAGGTATATTTTACAGATCTTCCAATCTCCATCGTTACTACTTTGTCACATGTTGTTGTAGTCTGTCTGTATGATCTTCTTGCAGCAGCTAACCAGGTGGTTCACTGTTTCTTCATTTTCTTTGCAGAAGCAGCACTTGCTGTCTGTTGCTGTCTTCTCAGTTATCATTATTATTATAACATAATAATATCATTATTATTATTATTATTATTATTATTATTATTATTATTATTATTATTATTATTATTATTATTATAAAAACTCCCCTTCCCATATAACACAACAATGGGAAATCACTGCTACTTCAGTTAACTTCTGTTGGCCTTCATATACATTAAGTTCTTGTGACTAGGATGTCATAATATATCATCATAGTATATGCACAGATCAAAGCAGTGTGTCCTTTTGTAATTGATAGATGGACCTTTCATCAATGTGTTGCTTTTCAAAGTGTCGTTCAAGATTTTTTGGTATGGAACTCAGTATGCCACTAACCACTGACCACCACAACTGGTTTATGCCATTATCTTTCAACTTTGATTTTCAGATCTTGATAGCTTGTGCCTTCTATTCTACTGTCCCATAGTATTGCCAGATCAATTATACACACTGTCTTCCTTTCAACCACAGTTAAATCGGGTGTGTTATATGGCAAGACTTTATAAACTTATGTTTGGAAATCTGACTTTTCCCCCCCCCTGCTCATTTTCAACTACTTTTTTCATATCTATGTTCACATCATTTTTTCATTAGTGGCACGTAATAATTTTTACAGATGTTCAGTGAAATTGTTGTTGTTGTTGTTGTTGTTGTTGTTGTTAAAACTATTGTTTATCAAATCTGAACTCTGGGCAGCTTACTTAATAATTAAAACAATCATAAGACACAACATAATTAAGCCAGGCAGCCCAGATTAAAAATAACTATTAAAACCAGGCATGACAGCCTCCTCTCCCAACACATGGTAATTAGTTTTTACCTTTCTACATAATATACTGTATTTTGTTTCATTCATAGTTTTCATACGAATTGGGATGAATGAATATAGCAATAATTTTCCAAAGATTGGAGATTTCATTTTTTTTTCCAATGAAGGTGAGTGACTTAAAATTATGGACTGACTGTATAGAATTTAGCTCCAATGTACTGCAATGGACAGGAAATATTTCCTTAGGAGTAATTCAGCTTCTCTTATACTTTTCTTCAGCTCTTCTGATTCCAAGACCATATACTGCAGTTCTCAGAAATCTAGGAATAGGTTTGTATTGAAATTCAGGCAAGAGGGAGAGTCTGATTTTCAGAAGGAACCATTCTAGTCTGTTGTGGGAAAAGCAATAATCTGGGATCACTTGGAAGACTAACATGTTTATTACAGCGTAGGTTTTTCTGGAATGAAGTTCAGCTCACTAGATGCATGAAGTGTTAGTTGAGTTACAACTATGAATACACATAGAAGCAGGAGGGTGGGAAACTGTAAATAATGAGGTCAGAGGCAAATCAAAAGCATAAAGCACAAATACTTATTAAAACTAGTCATTTACAAAACAGCTATTGGATGATAATATATACAATCCTGCTTGTATGTTGGTGGTAGTTAAATAAGACAGCATCTGTTTGTTTTTTTCTAAAGTCCTTTTTCAGCTAGGTGAGTTAGAATTTGATGACATGAGCAACATAATTCAACTATTCTGCATTGTAACTGGCCACTGAAAAGTTTTTGCTCCAGTAATACTGCAAACTTGTTAAAGACATGGTAGGCATTGCTGAGATTATCTCTCAGAGTTATCTTTATCCCAAATAACTGAAAATACCCCAGCTGTAGTTTCAAAAGAATAGCTTCTTTAAATGTCAACATCAACTTTTTGGAAACTGTTTTGTATATACTAATTCAGCCTTTCTCAAACAAATATGCTCCAGATGTATTGAGTTATAACTTCCACCATCTTAATCCAACAGCAGGTTTGGAGAAACTTGCTATTAGATACAAGTAATTTTTTTCACATGGGTCAAGTCATTCTTCATTGGGCATTTATCTCAAAGAACTTCAGCCATAATGCTTCTTTCTCATAACTGCTATTTCCATTTTTGCTTTCCTATGATCATCACTATTCTAGTGAACATTTGCTGTCTCTACAACTCACCACATTTTTAAACTGGTTTTTTTTTCATATTCTAAACAAATGATTTCTGGAAAGAATAGTTTTCTTTTCTTTCTCTTTTAATTATGAACGTGGATTCTAGTATTTGAACATTTTCACAAGTATGTGCAGAATTTGCCCTTTTCATGGGTTTAGAATTAAAGACATTGATTTGCTCCTTCTAGTTAACTAATTAGGAGTGTTTCAATTGATTTTCATGAAAGTAGTAATTGGACTTTAATCCAAATACATTGCAATTGCAGGTAGCAAAGAAGGGTGGATTTTCAAGGATTTAAAAGTATCTGGATTTTTTTTTTTTTTTTTTTTTTGTGATATTATGTACTTCTCAGGGTAAAATCTTGTCAGGCATTGAAGATGGTTAAGAAAATCTACATTTCAAGTGTGAATCCAACACCTCTACTTATGAACATAGCCTGCTTAAAAGGCTACCATCTCTGGCGCCCGTCTTGAGATATAAGCTACATAATTTATGATTATTATTATTTTAAAATGCATATATGAACCATTTTGCAGGAAAAATAACAAAGCTATTCACAACGCGTTGCAATTACAATGAAAAAGAAATTACCTTGGCTCATTTTTAAATTCTTTTTGTTGTTATTGTTATAACATTGGAAAACAGGGCTCCCTGTTCTCTTTTCTTAGCAAATCAAAAAGAAAAGAAAAAGTCAGGCTTGATATCCAGGAAGCTGAATATATGGAAGCCTTCGAAAATCCCAAGTCTACACAAAACTGAGGTATAGAGGTAGTGCAAAATACATCTAAATGATCAGAGAAAAGGAAAAGTAGCATGCACCAATATGAATCATAAAGAAAATGGGAAATTCGAGCTCCGGAACATTTTCTTCTGGGAGAGTGAAAATACTAAAGCCATGATATTTTCAGATCTAAAATATATAGAACAATTTATAAGGAAATAACATAAAAAGTCATATTCTTCTTTACAGGCTTCCTCCATGATATAAATCATTTCGGTTGCAATCCTTGCCTGAGATTAATATCAGAAGATTTTATTTCTGAACAAGTATGTATAGGTTTGAACTTTCCAGCACAATCAGAAGCAAATCTCCCTGAATTTAATGGAGTTCACTCAGAGAGTCAAATGGATATCAGATTGCAGGCTGAATATTATTCCTGGGAACCAGAGTAGCTGCCTCAAACTTATTTATATATTAATTTAGTATATTTCTAGACCAACATATTTCTCAACTACTCATGGCAGCATAGAGTTAACATGCTCCAGATATCTCATTCAATGCCTGGTGTTCCCTACTAGCACGGCTGGAAACTGGACAACCAGTGTGTATAACAAATAAATTTATATTTCAGCCTATGTCTCCCACAGGGCAAAATTAATATTATGTAAACCTTTGAGTCCTTAAAGAAAAAGTAGAACCACATCTCAACGATCACAGCAGAGGGATCGACAGGATCCCATGCTTGTCAAAATTATTAAAGCACATCACATGCTTGCAAATTCTGTCCTTTTCATACATTGCAACACATGGGTGAAAGAGGCAGACCTTCAACTATGTTGGCACGATGATTTTGTCCCCTATGCCCACAGACATCTCTGGGCCACAGATTTCCCATTCTAAAGTAGAGTCTAAGGCCCATGCCATGATTATCCACATCACTCTGCTCCTTTTACCAGGGAATAATGCAAGACCACACTGGGAAATTTAGGACATTGCAATGACCCATAAAAGAAAAATTAAACTAGACATTATGAAAAAGATAGCAGAAGGTTGTTGCTGTTTTGACAAATATCCTTGTGTTTACAGGAGCAATAACACTTAGCACTTAGACTTATGTATCGGTTCATAGTGCTTTAAGCCCTCTCTAATCAATTTACAGAGAGCATATCGGCCCCAACAATCTGAGTCCTCATTTTACTGACCTTTGAAGGATGGAAGGCTGAGTCAATCTTGAGCTGGTCAGGATCAAACTCCAGACTGTGGGCAGAGTTAGCCTGCAATACTGCATTCTAACCACTGCACCAACATGGCTCCTACGTAATGTCAGTAATGTCCAGTGGTGGGTTGCTGCCGGTTCAGACCGGTTGTCCCGTACCAGTGGCGGAAATTTGAACCCGCTCGCCGAACCGGCAGTGATGGCCAGCAGTCCACGCCCCCGAACCGGTTCTCCGGTCACCACGGCTGGCAAAAAAACCCTCTGCGCATGTGCAGAGGCTTCTGCGCATGCACAGATGGTCATTTCCCCGACGTGATGCACTTCCATCACGATGCGAATCGGTAGGGAAGGTAAGTGGAACCCACCCCTGGTAATGTCTACTTTGGCACCGAGCTTTTCTTACAATTCTTCCAAATACGAAAAATTAGTCTAACATCTTTTGAGTTTGGTATTATCATAGATTAATGACACCTGGATTTGTATTTATCTTCCTGCTCCTCAAACATGACTTTAGAGGGTTTTCTTTATATTTTAGCACATACCTATTGCTAAATATAAACAAACATCCAGGATCTTTTCTTCCTTTTTCCTGCTTATAACCCTCAATTTACTAAAGCTTCTTCTTACTGCCCAGCTACTATTTATTTTATCACAGCAGACCAAATACCTGTGGCCATGCATTTTCCATCCCTATACATCCATCAACATATATGGGGCCATGTGTGCAGCATACATCACAAGAAGAAGAAATATCTGTGCTGATTGAGAGTCTTTTCAATTATAGAGTAAGCAAAGGACATCCTTGGGCTTCGGTGCACCATTGCCCAGGACTATTGTGGTTTCAGACCCTCAGCAAAAGAAAATGGAATATGAGAACAGGACTGTAGCCAATGGCTGGAAATGGCAGTAAAATTGATTTGAACTAAAACTTAAGGAAAACGGAAATAAAACAAAATTCTTATCCTTTATAGAAGCAAGCATATTACACCTCTCTTTTAGGGATGCTAGAACAACTTTTTGCCTTTCAGGTTCTTTTACTGAGCTGATAGTTTGACTAGGACCCAATTTATATATTCTTGCTTGCCCATCCCCAAAGTAAAAGGGACCCAAATTCAAGGGGATAAAAAGGTGCTTTAACCTCTTGTGATCAGAGGTAGTCTTTTTAAAACCACAAGCCCACCCTCTCAAAAATATCAAGTCCAGAAAACTTAGTTCCAGTCTCACAGTA
Source organism: Thermophis baileyi (assembly GCA_003457575.1). Taxonomy (NCBI): domain Eukaryota; kingdom Metazoa; phylum Chordata; class Lepidosauria; order Squamata; family Dipsadidae; genus Thermophis; species Thermophis baileyi. The sequence continues at coordinate 606,799 of QLTV01001694.1, read as the reverse complement.
ACACCAGCCACAGCTCTTTTGGGCAGGCTACAAAAAAGAGGCAGCATGAGGTTTCTTCCCATTTGAGTATGTGTTTAAGGTAGCATTTCTCAAGCTTGTCAACTTTCAGATGAGTGGACTTCAACTCCCCAAATTCCCCAGTCAGCTTGCCAAATTTGAGAAACACTAGTTTAGACCTTTCCAACCTTCTGATTAAATAAAATGTTTATTTAAGTGCAAGCCCAACCAATTATTGTTCATTCAAGAAGCCATATTAAGCTGTCATAATTTAACACAATTTGCAAACTCAGTGATTTATTATGTTTGTTCAATAAGCCATGTTATAGTGCTTGATTCACTCATAATACTAATCCATAATAGATATGTTTCCAAAGGGCAGAAATATTTTCATTTAGAAAAAAACCCGAAGTTTTTCATCTCATAGAGTTCTAATTTCTTCTGTAAAAGGCTATAGCCAAGCAATGACCAATAACAATACCTGATAATTACAGTATATTGCTTCTTCTCTCCCTCCTCCTCCCCCAACAACCCGACAAACTTTTTATCATGATTTCATTGTGATTAGGAGAACAAAATGTTGTTGCCCACAAGTAGAGTGATTCTTGGAAAGGTGAGGGAAAGGGGTTTCACATTGGGTTTATTATTAATTTGGGGAGTAACTGGTCCCCAAGATTATACTTTTTTTCTAAAAGTGAAATAGACATACTAGGCAGCCTGAATCAAACCTCAAGTATGATTTATTCTTTGGGCTGAAATTTTCTCACACTAATTTTTTCTCTTAGAAAGCTTATTCAAACAGAAGCAAAAATGCTGTTGGAAGCAAAAAACAAAATTGGAAGAGATCATTTAGATGTAGATGACACTGATGAGCTAAGTTGGAAATGGAATTATACATAATTTGAATAAATATACTCATATCTAAAATGGGATTGCAATCAAAGTGTGTAACTTATGAGAAGTACTAATAAATGCTTTACATAGGAAAGAAGAGAAATATATACATAGTCATTATTTCAGTCACATTCTAATCCTCTTTCAAACCTAATTATACGAACCATATTCTTTAGGTTACAAATACAAATCATTCCCCTCCCCAGTGAGCAAACTAAATTTATAGGCTTTTTTAAAGAATGCATAATATGCCCAAGCACTTTCTGAATGCCGTATGCATTTGTACTTAGTAAGCATGTGGTGGAGAAGATAAGATGAGCTAAATGACAGCTACCGGGTATTCTTTTTTCAAAATCCAGTATTGACTAGATTGCAACAAGAAAAAAACACATTATGGAACCAAGGCAAATTTAGCATCCAGATCATGAACCAGGGGGAAAACTAAGAAAGATGCACGGTATGAAATAGGTGGGAGAACCAAACACTTTTGCAATAGGGAAGGAAGAAAACAATGTCCCCCAAAAGAGATATTTACGTCATTCATTGGATCTTTTTTGACCAGGAATCATCAGCCTGCAAGGTCAGCTCTGTATTATGGAAACAGTAGGCGTGCACACACCTGGTGGAGTTCATCTCGGAAAATGTTTCACACATGCTTTCCAAATTCCTTATGCTATTCCTACTTGAATGCATTCCGTAATCTGCTAGAATTTCACCCCCAAGAGAAAATGTTTTGAAAGGTCCTAGTTGATTAACATAGTGCTCATTTAAGGTATTGTTTGCCTTGTCTTTACTTAGCTGTTTGTGAAGGTCGAAGGATGGATTAAACGGAAGCAAACTGAAAGGGAAGGCTGTAGATTCCTTACAGAATCGTCAGAAATGGGAAGGGAAGGTGTCTTATCTGTTCAAAGCAGATCTTCTGTTTCCCCCTTCTATTTTAACTTGCTGAGAGGGCGATCAGTGACCATGCAAGGACAAAGTAACAATTCCAAATTAGACAACAATCCACCAGGGGTGGGTTCTGCTTTTCTTCGCTGCCGGTTCGCTCAGTGACGTGCCGTGCGGGCATGCACGTGCTTTGCGCATGCGCAGTGCTTAAAAAAAGCTTCTGCGCATGTGCAGAAGCAAAAAACAAGATGGTGGCGCCTACGCCGCCACCGAAAGAACCAGTTCGGGGGCATGGCAGGCCTGGGTCGCTGCCGGTTCTAGTGACCCAGGCCGCCAAGTTAATACCGGTTCTATAGAACCGGTCCAAACCGGGAGGAACCCACCTCTGCAATCCACCCCAGAGAGAAAGTGTTGGCCCTACATAAACCTGTTCTGTTCTAGAGATTCTTTCACTCCCTATGACAGAGGAAGGGAAAAAAACCTTGTAAGGGCAGGATTCATTCAATACCACAATATCCATGGGGACAAGGAGTCAAACCAGGCAAGACAGCAGATGCTACATTATGTCCAGGTTGAACCTTTCCTCCAAGGTGTGGGTCTTGGATTATGATGCTACATCTGCCAATTTGCCTGTTTTGACCCTTCCCCATTGTTGAGCCAGTGTTATTCCACTATTACTCCCAGAAGCTATGTTAAAGTGTGATACATCAGCATACAAATATTGCAAGCACTGCAAAAGCATATTTAAAGATAGATTATAGATAGATAGATAGATAGATAGATAGATAGATAGATAGATAGATAGAAGAAGAAGAAGAAGAAGAAGAAGAAGAAGAAGAAGAAAGAAGAAAGAAGAAGAAAGAAGAAGATAGAAGAAGATAAGTTCATCTTGTAGAAAGAAAAATCCATCTGGTTCAGTTCCAAACTGGGAGAAAGGTGCTGGAAATAAAATGGAGGCTGATTGGGAAGAAAGTTTATTGATGAGCAGCACCAGCAACAGAAAGTGATTCTGA
>QLTV01001694.1:584236-595452 GCA_003457575.1 Thermophis baileyi | reverse complement strand
TGTTTTCTTTTAATAGTTTTTTATATTGTTGTGAGCCGCCCAGAGTCCCTCGGGAGTTGGGCGGCATACAAATTTAATAAATAATAATAATAATAATACAACTCCTTCAATAATTTGCCAAGATAGACAAATCACAAATGCTGGAAATTCAGAAGGAACATTTTACCATATGTAATGGGCATGTTTTAAAAAAAATCCTCAAAAATACTGGAAAGAAATACACGATTCAGAAAAATTTGAAACCAATTTTGAATTAAAAACACTTCTAATTAGGAAAAATTCCAAGACATATCCACAAAATTGATCACAAGATATACTGTATGTTCACTATAACAAGCACAACTTTTGAAAAGCAGTTGTTTTTAACAATATTGTATCAGACCCAGAACTTAAACTTGAAGAATATGCAGCATTGGAAAAATTGCAGTATGTATTGATAAGTCTGACCAAATTCAAGCAAGAATGACTTCCATATATAATTGGAATATTATTATAATATAATATTGTATTGTATTTGTATGTGTATGTGTATGTGTATGTGTATGTGTATGTGTATGTGTATGTGCATGTGCATGTGCATGTGTATGTGTATTTACCTTGCTGCATGGTGTGTGTGTTTGTGTGTGTGTGTGTGTGTGTGTATAAAATTATATAAAATTATATAAAATACATATATATAAAAAACCATGCAGCAAGGTAAATTTAATCATCTAACATATGGTTTTTAAGTGAAAAATTAATTGGTCAAAGAACTAAAATCATCTTGCACCAAAGACAAATTCCTTGTGTGTCCAATCACACTTGGCCAATAAAGAATTCTATTCTATTCTATTCTATTCTATTCTATTCTATTCTATTCTATTCTATTCTATTCTATTCTATTCTATTCTATTCTATTCTATCCTATTCTATTCTATCCTATTCTATTCTAATATATGAAAATGTTAAATAATTATAAATATTATATATCAGTTGGAGTATAATGAGGGTAAAGTTAGAAACTAAATATTTACCAATAAAGTTTTAATACTTTTTGGTCTTTCTATATCTTTGTCTCTCCTTATATGTGATTTATCTTTAAATAATAAAATAGGAAATACTGGAATTCAGCCCAGAGATTCAAAATAATCTTAAAAACTTTTTCCTTTTTATTAAATGTAACATTATGTATTTTGTTTTTTATCGTTACCTGCACAACTTTTGCAACTTTCTTGTCCACTTACTGATATTTTACCTTTCTATCAGTTTTTTTTTCTGTCTTCCTTTTTTCACTTATTTTTTTCTTTTTTCTTTTAAAGTGACTAATTCAAAACATGAAACTGGAATGGGGCTTAACATATTTTCAGTTTGAGTTTATTATTTGTCAGCATAATGTTCAAGCAGGGCATGTGGCTCTCGAAGTTAGCTCTCCTGAGGCTCCTGGGGATGTATTTCAAGACATGTAAGACCACGGGTTCTCCACCAAGTTAGACTGTCTACTTCTAATACAAAAAGTAAACATGAAATGAATACCATCTAACCAGGACACTCCCAATACCATAACAAATTCAATCTAGACTCCAATAGTAGCTTTCCTGATTAAGATAATAATTTTAACTAGGCTGTGCAAATTGTCTCTTCCATCATTATTTATTCCAAGGCCAACGGGATGAAAGACCAGTTTCCATCAGTTTTACAGTATGAACCTGTTACAAAAGAAAAGCATATTGTGTTCCTGATTAACAGGGTGAATGATACCCCCACCCCAGCACAGAAATTAGCTTTGTGTCATGAAATGAATACTTGATGTGAAACCATTAAAAACCAGTGCTTTGTTAAAGTAACAGGAATGAAATCAGAACAGTCCAGAGGTGGGTTCCTGCCGGTACGGACTGGCTCTATAGAACCGGTAGCGGGAATTTCCCACCGCTCACCGAACCGGCAGCAATGGCCGGCTGGACACACCCCCGAACCGGCTCTCTTGGCGGCGCCATAGGCGCCACCATCTTGTTTTTTGCTTCTGCGCATGCACAGAAGCTGGGTTTTTAGCACTGCGTATGCGCGCGCCCGCGCAGCGCGCCCATGCGGCACATGAGGAAGCGAACCGGCAGCGAGGTAAGCCAGAACCCACCCCTGGAACATTCCCCAATATTGCACTTTCATCAACAACATATTAAAATGTGGCAATATTTATTTTTCTGTAAAAGACCAAACCATCAGCATATATATACAAATCTTCATCTTGGCTCTAAGAGCTATGAGCAATTTAATTTGTTCAAATAGAAATATAATGGAGAAATGTAGATAAATGTACCATAAGTTCAAGGAACATTCACTTCCTTTACTACTCCAAAACTTTATTACATTTTTGAAAATGAAAATTTCCATTTTGCCAGCCTTGGTCAGACACACTCTGCTTACAGAGGTGGTTCTCAGTGAAGCACACGATAGCCAAAATAATTCCATGGAATGGGAAGGAAATGTATATGAAGTATAGATTTCCATGACTCCTTATTTAAAAATCCATATAAATTAGCACAAAAACATTCAGTGTATTTGACTCCTACAGATTTAAGAGAATTAAAGAGAGGTTTGGCATGAAATAAATAATGTTTTTTTGTTTCTGGAAGTTGACTTTTCATTGGAATTGTTTCATATTCACTTAGAGCAGCTATTATCAGCAACACACACAAGCTTTTCACATTTTCAAATGCACATTAAAACAAATGTTGTGCAGTTTAGACCATAATATTATAACCAATACTTCAGGGGTGGGTTCTAACTTACCTCGCTGTCGATTCGCTTCCTCCCGCGCCGCGTGGCTGCACGCTTTGCATGTGCGTGCATGCGCAGTGCAAAAAAAAATTCAAAAAAAAAAGCCGAAAACAAGATGGCGATGCATGCGCAGTGCTGGAAACTCGGCTTCTGCGCATGTGCAGAAGAAATTTAAAAAAAAATTTTTTTAAAAAGATGCCTGCGGCCACGGACCGGCACCGACCAAACCGGATCCGTGATGTCATTGTGATGTCACCAGCGGGTCGCTATTGGTTTGGGCAAACCGGTCTGAACCGGGAGGAACCCACCTCTGCAATACTTCTGGAACAAACAAAACAAATCCTGTTCAGGGAAATGAAAATTCCATACATAATCATACATGTAAACATTATTTTTTTTGCAAAGCACAGCTTTTTATAAAGAAATGAGATGTATTTTCTTAAGTAGGAAATGATCAAATTTATCTGAATTATTTCAAGTGCTGATGGACTTTAATTCTTATAACCTTAATTTTAACCATAGTGGCTGTGATCCATAGGGTTTAAAGTCCAACAGCATTTAAAGGATCCATAGATCACCAATCCAGACTAGGGATAAAGCGTAATTTGCATGGGGAAAACAAACCTAACTATAGTCTCCCTAACATGAAGTCTTTTGTCTGCCATTCTTCAGCTTGATGATAAGGAAAGATCTTCCAATTTCTTCTAAGATAACAAATTATGCACAACAGTATGTTTGATGAATACAGTTCTGGTCTTCAAAGGAAAGGGAAGTGCTGGCTTTTCCATCAAACCATGGGCCTCCGCCAGTGGTGAAATCCAATTTTTTTTTACTACCGGTTCTGTGGGCGTGGCTTGGTAGGCGTGGTGTGGCTTGGTGGGCGTGGCTTGGTGGGCATGGCAGGGGAAGGATACTGCAAAATCCCTCCCCACTCCTGGGGGAAGGATATTGCAAAATCTCCATTCCCTCCCCAGTCCTGGGGCCAACCAGAGGTGGTATTTGCCGGTTCTCCAAACTACTCAAAATTTCCGCTACCAGTTCTCCAGAACCTGTCAGAACCTGCTGGATTTCACCCCGGGCCTCCGCCCCTTAAAACAACTGTCTACTTATAGAGTTGCCTCTGACAATACCTGACTCAGGCATCAGAAATCTGCTTGCTGCCTCGCATCTTAATTATGTTCACTGGAACCCTGGGCCCCCTCCAGCACATGCATATAATACACATGCACTCATAAAGTGTCTATGTTGATATGACCACCACTGAATTAGAGTGTTAATTGAATACTTTTATTTCATTTATTCGTTTTATATCACATTTATTATTTTTATAAATAACTCAAGGTAGTGAAAATACCTCCTCCTATTTTCTCCACCACCACAAGTTGTGGTGAGGCAAGTTGGAGTGAGAGGGAATGACTGGCCCAAGGTCACCCAGCTGGTTTTCATGCCTGAGGCAGGACTAAAACTCCTAGTCTCTAGCCTAATGCCTTCACCTGTTCTAGACAGTAAAGGAAATACATTGAGTTTAGTTAGATGAGAGATTTGCCATTCTTTTTCCTATTTGAATTGCAAGTTTACAAACAGTGGGAAATTGGAGAGAAGATCAGAATGTAGTTGCCTCTTCCAAGCAAGGGAGGACAGTTCTGACAGATGAAAGATCCCAAGGCAAACCAAATATGACTATTAAACTCTTCTTCTTTTTAGCCTTCCAACACTATGTCTTCTCTCTGGGCCAGTGAAATGGACTGGGAGGTTCATTTTGGCAAATGAAAATATTGTATGAAAACATCCGGTGCTGAAGAAAGAAACCCTTTCAATCACTTGACATTTATTCCAGTCAATTGCATTCCTAAGATCCATTTTGCCATAAATCAGTGGCAGGGCATAGGTATATTCTAGAGGGCATCTAAAGTGAAGTTGACTCTTCTTGATGATGCCATTGCTGCAGAACTCCCATTTGCAGTGGAGCAGAGGTATCACTGTCTCATTGACTTTCATCTAAAATGGCACTGAATAATTCATTGTGTGTTCCCTGCCGTAAAATCGTAAGAGTTGCCTTAATGTTACATTTTTTAATTGCCATGAATATATCTGTCAATCTAATTGGCATTTGGCAAAATGTGAAGTGGTTCAGACATTGCATTTATGTGTCTCTTGTTGTGAAAGTGGTTTCCTGAAGTTTAGGCAATGCCGTTTCTACATGCAATAGGCAAAGTTCCTGTGAAATGACAAGAGTTCCCTTTAGGGCCAAATATTATCCAGTCCAGCACTTTATTTGTGTTAGAATCCATATTATCATGCTGTACTTTAAATCTTTTCTGATGCAAATAGGATGATTGAAAATATAAATACGTTAGCAAATATTACTGTATTCTTTTTCCAAATATTTTGTGCAAATATACTGGCTGGTTTCACATGTAGACAAACCCAATCATACAGATCTGCAGAAAGGAAATCTATGTGCAGGGGAGTTTTTTCCCCACTTATATCATCCTTAGTTGTTTCAAGGAAAAAATGTAGTTCTAAGAGGAGACAGATGCTTACTAAATTGACAATTTAAAATCTGAAAGGAGATTTTTCTGGGGAGGGTGGGGGTGGGAGATGGGGCGGGGTAAGAAATTCATACCTTTCTGCAGAAGAAATAACTTTTATCTTGAAACCAAGATATACTAGTGGAAATTCAATATTTGAAAGAGGTAATAACTTTGATTAACAAGCCTTCAAAATCTGTAATGGAACAAAATCTAAGTCACTCAGAAGGACACTTTAATACTAGTGTGTAAGTATTTTAATAAGTATCGTGCAAGTATTAATTATAGCCCTACCAAGATGTTTTACATGGATGTTTTGCATATCTTTTCACTTTAGCTATGGACCAGATAATTATGGCTGGAATTTTTAATCAAATTTTAGATGCTTTGTTAGATTGTAATACTGTTTCAGCTAAATTTAATTTCTATCTATAGAAAGTGTCACAAGTTTAATTTGTTGGATCTGAGAATAAGAACTTTTAACATCTTTAACATGATGACAATATACTTTTTTCTTCAGTTTTCAGCTTATGCCCACTGGATTATTCTGCATCAAATAAATGCAATATAGATCCTACTGCACTATCCAGTTATATTCTATAATACTTCAATTAATGTATCAGTTAACATAATAAAAAGTCATTCTCGTTACAAGATAGTATTTACCGTAAATACATCATTATTCAAAGATTCATTTTTTTAATAAAACAGAGAACACAAGTTTTTGAAGGATTTTTTTAAAATATTCTAGTGAGATGATGATTTGCTCTTGAGTTTTGTCCTCAGTTGCCATTGTATGTTTTAATATTGTTTACATTATTTACTCTGCACTTAATTTTTTACACACTAGCTACCCAGAATCACCATCATAAAGTGGGTAGTTGTATACATCAAATAAATACAACAGAGAGATAGAAATATGTTGCTGTATAACCTAGATTTCATAAGCCTGATGATTAAGTCCAGGGGTGGGCTGCTGGGGGTTCGCAGGGGTTCGGGAGAACCTCTAGCTAAGATTCTGTGCAGTTCAGAGAACCCCCAAATCCCACTCCTGGCTGGCCCCGCCCACACCATCCTGCCCCTCCCAGGAGTCCCCACGTGGCCCATTTTGGATGCAGGTAAGTGCAGGGCACACGCGGAGGGCGAAAAATGGGCCTACCGGAAGTTCGGGAAGTCCATTTCCAGCCTCCAGAGGGCTTCCGGAGCCTGGGGAGGTTGTTTTCGCCCTCCCAGAGGCTCAAGGAAAGTCTCCGGAGCCCAGGGAAGACAAAAACGCACCCCCCGCCGTGATGCAGGAGGCCAACTAGGCCATGCCCACCATGGCCACACCCACCCAGCAACCGGGCAGAGAACCCCTTGCTAAAAATTTTGAAGCCCACCCCTGATTAAGTCCACTTTACATAATTATTATATGGACCTTTTTCTGCTAAATAGTTTTTTCTTGTCATATTTAGCTTCTTTTAATCACTATAACACCTGTGTGTGTGTGTGTGTGTGTGTGTGTGAGAGAGAGAGAGAGAGAGAGAGTGTTTTCATTCTATAATTACTATTTATCTTTTTTCCTTGTTGGTAATGTACATTTTTTTAATTTCACCATTTAAAAAAAAATAGTAAGCTCCATCTGGATTCTTTCTGAAGACATATGGTGACTCAAGTAATTGAGAAAGGCAGATGAAAGGCACATTTTTCCAGCAGCATGCAGGTTATGTTGGTAAAGCCCTTTTGCAAACCATCAATAAATTCCTTCAGGCAGACCAGTTTTGCCGTAAACATGGGATACAGACATTTTGTTGGAAATTCAGCTTCAGAAACTCAGATATATAATACCCATTATAGATTGGGTAGAACCTCTGTGTCCTGCTTTCCAAATTATTTACATAATCAGCATACTTAGGAGGTAAAATGTGGAACAGTGTTATCATGTTATAAATAGCAGGAAGGCTTCCAGCCCTGCAGACATTATGTTTTGTAAGTTTGAAAGTCAAATCTAATTTACTTACTCAATTTGTGTGGCTCCACTCAACATGCAAATCTGAGAGGCTAACATCCAGAAATAGCAACAATTCCCCCAACAAAACCCAAAAAATCAAAATTACATCATGATGGCTCACATATCTCTACAAATAAAGCCCCTGAAGACAGGGGTCAAATAGTCGTCTGGTTCCAGGGTCTGAAGGAAAAACCAGATCTTCAGCATCTTTCAGCTGGTTCTATTGAATATGTGGATTGTGAACTGATGCTAGTATATTCACATAATGGGAAAATCCAAAGGGTAAGTCAAATAAAATTGAAGCACTCTTGATAGCGAGAGAAAAGGAACCATGTGTTTAGAATTGGCCAGAGAATAAAATAAATGGTTTCTAACCATACTAGAGAACAAGTGGCTAAGGTACGACTGAATAGTTTATGGAGAGGCCCATGATGATATAATGTATTAAGGCCTGCAGTTTTATTAGAGTCAACTTGGGACTGAAGAATAACATGAAGGACAAAATGTCAATGTTTACCATTGTACATCTGGGTTTCACCTAAGTGACTGGGACTGGCTCATTTTGACAATGAAGTTCTGGAACTTTTAGAGCATCTACACCTCTCCTTTCCACAAATATAGCATTTAGTATAGCACTTCCTTTAATAGGTATATATGCATGGGGAGAATTTTAAAAGGGATTCCTGTGCAAAATAACCAGATTCCACACAACATAAGCAGTCTTTGTGTGTATCAGCACTGCTTTTCTTTCCCAGAAATTATCATCTTCTTAGCTCCCAGATGCATGGACACAACATCCAAAACAGTGGTGGGATTCAAATTTTTTTACTACCGGTTCTGTGGGCGTGGCTTGGTGGGCGTGGCATGGCTTGGTGGGCGTGGTTTGGTGGGCATGGCAGGGGAAGGATACTGTAAAATCTCCATTCCCTCCCCACTCCAGGGGAAGGTTACTGCAAAATCCCCATTTCCTCCCGATCAGCTGGGACTCGGGAGGCAGAGAATAGATGGGGGCAGGACCAGTCAGAGGTGGTATTTACCGGTTATCCGAACTACTCAAAATTTCCACTACTGGTTCTCCAAACTACTCAAAATTTCCGCTACTGGTTCTCCAGAACTGGTCAGAACCTGCTGAAACCCACCTCTGATCCAAAATCTTTGAAAGTGTATGGAAAGTGAGAAGAGAGAATGAAAGAGATTAGTGGTGCCTTTTCCTCCCACCCATACCAGAGGTGGGTTCGGACTGGTTTGAACTAGTTCGCCCAAACCGGTAGCGACCTGCTGGTGACATCACAATGACATCACGGATCCGGTTCAGTCGGTGCCGGTTCGTAGACGCCGCCATCTTTTTTTTTAAATTTTTTTGGAATTTTTTTTTTTTTAAATTAAATTTTCCCCAGGATTTTTTTCTTTTGCACATGCGCAGAAGCCGAGTTTCCGGCACTGCACATGCATCGCCATCTTGTTTTTGGCTTTTGGGGGGGGGTTAATTTTTTTTTGCAGCGCGCCTGCGCCCACGAGGTGCGCCCACGCGGCGCGGGAGGAAGCGAACCGGCAGCGAGGTAAGTTAGAACCCACCTCTGACCCATACCCTGCTGCAGTTCCTCAAGTTTCCCATCTACTGTATACTCACACAAAGTTGAATTAACAGAACCAAATTCTTTGGGGTGCCCTATGAAAATAATCGATGTAATAATTCTTCAAATAGATTCTTCTTAAACTGGTGAAGATTTGATCATTCTCCCCCACGTCCTGAACTAACCACTGTAAATCTTCCTTATCCGCCCATCCAAAACACACAGGGCATTTACCTTGTTATAATTGCTAGATCCCACAATGAGTTGTTACCTGTTTGGTGGATCATCAAGAATAGCCCTAATTTTCTGAGTCCAGGCTGTCCCGTAGCAGAAGTGGAGTTACCCATTCAGGCAATTATAAATTCTGCCAAGATCAGTGCGTGGCAAATTCTTCAGTTTTTAGTGAGAAAGATAATTCCCATTGAGGGAGGAAGATCGTAGTTGTCTATATCCAGGACTCCCATTATATTTGTCATGCAAAGAGGTAGAAAACTATTTGGGAGAGTTGTCACTGCTGTTGCAATGGCAACTGCTAAGACTACTATATTTTGGGCTAAAGAGGCTCAGGAGCCTTTTTAGTCCACAAAATAGTGAGGCTTAGGGTCTTTGCATAAAGCTAGTTATTTCACAGTCTGGGTTAACTTCTCTGAGTCACTACCTGATTCTGACACAGCATAATTTGGCATGGTAATGCAGGAGCAATCTGATCCATAGACAGATTAATGGATTTTCAGGGAAGTTAACAATTACAGTCTCTATCTAGGAAAGTTGCTTCTCCTCCTGTAAATGGGGTAAGGAAAAACCGTTCTTGCTGTTGAGTAATTGTGCCCAGGCAATTGTTCTCTGGAACTTGCCACTCAAACAGGAAATTAAGGACCAGCTTGAATAGATACTTTATTGCAAATACAAATAACCTTAGGGGGAAAAAGCAGTTTCTACAAAAGGTAAGAAGTGTAAGGTAAAAGTAAATTTTTAGCAAATCTAGAAGTTTATAATTGAGTTTATTTTGCCAAAAATGGTGCTTAGAATTCAGCAGCGCTTTGTGCTAATAATGTGATAATTTATCCATAGACAAAGTAGTGAGGGGATAGATAAAATGTAATGAAAAATTAACATGGGAAAAGAACTAATAAAAATCAAATTGAACCTGTGTTATTGTAACTCTGCACAAATGTAAATAGTATAATTACATTATCAGAAGAAAAACAAGTTACTACCAGTGACAATTCCTCTCACGTGATTAAATGCCAAACCCAGAATTAAGCTAATACTTTTGCAGAAAGGCCAAAGTTACAACACCAGGAAATCTGGAACTAAATATAAATAAAGATGAAATAATCCAATCAGAAGAAATATAACTATTACTATTTTCCATACCAATTTTGATATTTTAGTACAGTCATCAAATATTGAGATTTTCTATTGAAATTTGTTGCCAAAATGCTTGCCATACTCATGCAAAATATGCCTTACAAATTTTCCCTTTGAAAATGAGTGTATACAATCTGCCTCACTCAGAAACATTTTGAAACTGGAATGCAAACATGACATGCTTTTGAGTGTACGGATATATTGCGTGGATCAGTATAAACATAGACCTGAAAACTCAACACACTGACCTTTCTAAATGCAGCATGTTGTATATCTTAGACATGTATAGGACCAATGTGTTCCGATTTTTAAACATTGTATATACTAAAATGTGTTAGAAAACTGTTGACATTTTTGTACTGAACTATTAGAAGCTTTGTTTTCTGGGATATCCTTATTTCTAAACATGCCTATCTGTTTGTTTGTTTTAAAAAAGCAGGCTTTATATGCTCAGTCTACACAGCTTTCCTGATTGCACCACTAAAATAGTTTTCTACTGAATCCCCTGAAAATGTTTTATTGGTAATCATATGTAAATAATTTAAGGTTGCTGCCATATAATAGCAGTCTAATTTTAAAAAGTGTTCATCCAATACTTTTTTCTGGATTCTGTGTGTGCTAGTTACAATGTGACAGTTTGCAATCCTACAAGACTTTCTTCAAGTGTTTTGTTGTTGTTAGTTGCGAAGTCGTGTCCAACCCATCGTGACCCCATGGACAACGTTCCTCCAGGCCTTCCTGTTCTCTACCATCCTCTGGAGTCCCTTTAAGCTCAGGCCTGCTGCTTCAGTGTAGCCGCCTCATTCTCTGTCGTCCCCTTCTTCTTTTGCCCTCAATCTTTCCCAGCATTAGGCTCTTCTCCAGTGAGTCCTTCCTTTTAATTAGGTGGCCATCATAGCAGTGCCTTAATCAATGATCCAGCCCAGCACAGAGGTGGCTTGTGTAACTATTTCTCTGTAGTGTAAAAAAAAAAAAGTGCCATGTTTCATCACTTCT
>QLTV01001694.1:507307-564061 GCA_003457575.1 Thermophis baileyi | reverse complement strand
TCAGAGAGTTCATTGCCATGAGGTGCCATGTTGAACTTCCCGTGACCAGTATGAGAGAGCGCGATAACACCAAATTTAACACACCTGCTCCCCCTTCACACCTGAGACCTTGTACCACTAACGAGTCACATGACTCCAGGGAGGGAAAACAGCTACTTGGGCCCCATTTGGACATTATCACTTAGGGGTGTACTCACTTTTGTTGCCAGCAGTTTAGACATTAATGGCTACGTGTTGTGTTATTTTGAGGGGGCATCACATTTACACTGTTATACAAGCTGTATACTCACTACTTTACATTGTAGCCAAGTGTCATTTCGTCAGTGTTGTCACATGAAAAGATATACTTAAATATTTACAAAATGTGAGGGGGTGTACTCACTTCTGTGACATACTGTAAAAGTAAACATGCAGTTAGAGTTACATTGATGTGATAGCTGTTGGAGATCATTGCACTGAATTAACATTGTGCTTGTATTCTGCAGTCTCCAATTAATTTCCATTTAAAGACAATGTAACTATGGATGATTCAGTTCTTTTCTCATACTTACCCTTCACTTTAATGAATGGGTCACTGTTATGTTCAGATGTCTAAAGAGCTGTAATTTCCTTTTGTTGGTGAAATGATAATGTATATGTTTGATCTGTTTGATTTTCTTCTTCTTTTTCTTTGGGAGAGGCAAACAGATGTCATTTCAGATGGCTTTTCCAAGGAAAAGCCAAAACCTTGGAAACTTAAGTGGTGAAAACCATAGTGGTTCCTAAAACGCTATTATAATTAACATTTCTAGGGAAAATGGAGATCTGTAAAGTTGATGAAAGTCTTGGTTATATCTTTATCCTTATAATAGAATTAAATTTATTTGCTTTGTGCTGAACTCCCAAAATTTTGTTTGCATTACCATACTTAGTTATCTCTAAAGATATACATAAAATGTAAGTTATCAAAATTCTGTGGATTTAAAATATTGCTAAAGTCATTAAACATTCTGCGATTGTTAATGTGTTCTATTACAGATGACTATGGCTCTCTTTAAGCAAAAACTGTAGATAAAGCAACATTTATTTTAAAAAAAAAACTGGCAGGATTATGAGGCAGCCTGTTCAGGCAAATCTGTTTGCTATGAAATCATTCTGGCTTAAGCTCTCTGCATCTTTTGTGTGAATACTGCTTACAATATTTAGAACACTTTCAGGCTCTGTATTGAATGTTCAGGCTTAGTTTTTTCTATTCTCTTTGCTTGTATTTGCTTGTAGCTGCTTTTTATATTTAATTTTCAACATGGTTATATGGGGTTTAATGAACTCCCTACGTTCCCATTTCTTCCATATTGCAATAGAATCATTTCAAAAATAGGATACAAATAAGGCTCGCAAAAGTGTGTATTCATATTTTGTGCCATGAAACTACAAATTTTATTAAAGATTATCATATGTAGAAAGCAACTTACTTTACTTAAAACTTCATTTTTCAAATTAAATTTGAAAGGTTTTCTTCTTGAACAATAAACTTTATCATCTGTATCAAAACATCTACACTTATTTTTTTTTTAAATTGTGACACATCCACTGTGCTAGATAGCAGAGATAGTTTAAAACAAGAGTTAGTCCCGTGAATACAATATTAGTTTATATTATAACAATTTGAACAAAGCAGTTAAAAGACGAACAGTGGTAGATGCAAGCATTTCATATTGACTGTTATATTATAACAGTCATGTATGATTGTGCCCCCCCTTTTGGACACTTTGTTTTAGCAGTATAATTTTTGTAGCTCCTTATGTTTGCTTGAGTTGTATGATAAAGTTGTGGAAACTAAAAGAAGGATGGACATGAATATTGTGTACTTCTATGATTTTAAAGAAAGTTATGTTAGGAGACTGCTCCAACTATGATACAGTGGTCTGAAGAATATAATATCTCTTTCTATAATCATTTATATAGCACAGGTATGATCTAAAGGGCTGGTTAGACTTCATGTACTAGTTTGTATGTTTAATTCACTCTTTTCCTATTCATAGTCAATTAAACTGAATATTAATAGTATAACACTGCATGACTAGGTCAGTGAAACTTTTTTTGGTTTCATGTAGGAAGGTTGTATTCTTTTACTGCCAGCCAAATTTTTTATTGTTGTGAGAAAGTATAGCTTGAATTGTTTTAGGCACTATTTATTTATGTTTGTGTGAGTGTGTGAGTGTGTGTGTGTGTGTGAGTGTGTGTGTGTGTGTGTGAGAGAGAGAGAGATGGAGGTGATTCTCTGATCTGCAGTGATAGCAGTATTAAAGATAAGCTATTTGAAGAGTACAGTAAAGTAGGAAATGAGATTACCTAGACAAATTTTACATATAATTGTTGTGATTTAGAATGCTTTTTATTTTAAAAAATGAAGTGATAATATAATGAAAGTTGGACCAGAGAAGCCAAAGATATGCAAAAGCGAAGGGCAAAAAACACAAAATGGAACAATAAGAACATTTTTAAATATAAATTGTTGAGACATGATAACAAAGGAGTGAACAGGATGCTCAAAGAGAACAGCGGATTCTCAGCAGAGAAAATTAGAGTTCTTTGCTTCTGTCCCTACCGTGGAAGATATGGGAGAAATACTTGAGCTTATATTAACTTTCTCATGAGAGAAATTGCAACTAAAGCAAAATTAACCCAGTTAACACAGAAAGAAGTTTTAGGGCATCTTGAACTCCCTATGTATCATGAGGTGCTCTGATAGTATCCGCTGCAGAATTCTCAATAATTTAAATGTGAAATTGTTGACCACTTAGTAAAATATATATAATTTGTCAGTCAAATCAAGACAGAAAGGTAGCCAATATGGTTAGTCAGCTTAATAGAGTCACAGCATTGGTAACCCATGTAGGTAACATGTGGCCAAAGTGGGACAAGGGAATAAGACTTTCTTGTGCCTGCTATCCTTTCAGCTGTTTTTAGTTCCATTGACCATGGTATCCTCCTGGACTTGGCTGAAAGGATTAGGAATATATGACACTTCTGCAGTAGTTCTGCTTTCTGAATATTGATTCTACTCAAAATAGAAAGGTTTTGCCCTTTCCCAGGACCATTCCCTATGGAACTGTTGGGAGTGAAGTGTCATCCAAGTTTGACCGTATGATATATGTACTGTAGAAGATGTATTTGCTGATGAATATCTTCTAGGTTGAATTCAAAGTGCTAGTTGTTACATTAAAAACCTGCATGGCATCTCCAAGACCACCTGCTCTGAGGGGAATTTAGCCATCCACTGAAATTGGGAACAGAGGATATAATAAAAACACTGCTGTTGAAGGAATATCAGCTTCAGGGACCCTGGTGTCAAGTTTCTCCAAGATGGCAATCCTTTGGAATAGCCTCCTGGATATAAGGACTACCCTACTACATTTCCAAAGAGCCCTGAAATCCTGGATATTTTAGAGGTTAAATTATTCCCAAGTATGATGGAGTAGGAACAATTAACGTTGATTTTCTTTTTAGGCTTTTTGGTTTTGTATACTTGACAGTAAAATACTCGGAGACCTTTTCACTGGAGTGGTATAAAAACATCAGTAAAATAAATACCTTGTTCACTCATCACCTAGTCGTGTCCCAATGAACAATTGCAATATGCTCTACATAGAGTTACCCTTGAAGAGTATCCAGAAGCAGCTGCCTAAGAAATTATGAGTGCCTCAAGGGGCACATGTAATACCTTTACTACAGGACCTACGTTGGGCCCAGTTTGCTTCTGGGTCCAGTTCACAGTCATTAGTTATTACCTTTAAAGTTCTATAAGGCATGGGCCCAGATTACCTGTGAAATCATCTCAGCCTTATCACATCAGCCCATAGATGGTCAAGTAGGGAAGATACGTTATAGACCCTATCAGTTAAATAATTTCAACTGGTGGGGTCCAGGAAGAAAGCTTTCTCTGCCACTGTCCCCACCCTCTAGAATACCTTCCCTCCAGATATAAGGCAGAACCCCACTCTCCTGGGCCTTTTGAAGGAGTTTGAAGACATGGCTCTGCCAACTCACAGGCCTTACTGAGGAGCACGCAACCCTGCGATAGTTGGTTTTTTGATGGCCTTACCCTCAACTTTTAACTTATTTTTTGTTTTTATCTAACTCTTTTATTGCTTTTTTCATATTTTTATATGGTTTTTAGGTATTTATGCTGCTATTTGTACATTACCCAGAGTCACTCTGCAATTGAGATGAATGGTATCTAAATCTGACAAATAAAGAACATAAAATAGTAAACCAAAAGGAGAAGAAATAACATAGCACATAAAGAAACACACCTTGCTGCAGGACAATCGGCATGGATTCTGCAAAGAGAAATCTTGCCTCATCAAACTCTTAATAGTTTTTTAGGGTTGTCCGCATTGCACAATTGGATTTTCAAAAAGGCCTTGGTAAAATTCCTCACTGCAGGCTCTTCAGTAAATTTAGGAATGACAAAATAAGAAAACTTGTTGATAACCAGTTAAAAATCCAGGCAGCACCGTATAGAAATAAATAATCAGTTTTCTAAAGGGAGAGGTGGAGTCAGTCCCACAAAGATTGTGTTACATCCAGTGCTTGTTAATTGCTAGAAAATTATCTTGATTTGGATGCAAGCAGTGAAATACCAAGTTTATGGATAACTTCATATATATATATATATATATACAGTATACTAGTCTCCCTTTACCCTTCTGGGATTAGAACCCGGGCCCCTTGCCTAACAAGGCAAGTGATTAAACCTCTGAGCCACAGGATTCTTCTCCCTATCAGCATGTTCCAGGGACAAGGATATATATAAGTTTTTTTCTCTGTTAAATCACCTGGTATACCCAAATATGGGAGAAAGCATACTGCTTCCTTTTTGCCTTTTGGCCCCTCCAGGGGCCATCCAGACAGTTAATTACAAACGACAGTCCGTTTCTATATGTTATATTTTTACATAAATAAAGGGAGACTAGTATAGATCTATTTCAAGCTATTTAGCTCTCATCAGCTAGCCACACCCTTCTGGGATTAGAACCCGGGCCCCTTGCCTAATATATATATATTGTTGAAGTCTGAACTGTTCGAATGTTCGAATCTAATCTTTTTAGGGTTGAAGTGGCTAGTTTAATGAAGACATCAATTCAGTGTGTGGCAGTTGTGAAGAAAGGGAAATTGCATGCAGGGATCATTAGGAAAAGAGCTGAAAATAAAATTGCCAACATTGTAATGTCCTCATGCAAAGTTATAATGTCTGCATCTGGAGTATTATATATAATTTTGATTGCTACACTTGGCAGAGGTTGTAATGGAGCTGGAAAAAGTAAAAAAGAGAAATATTCAGAGGTTTAGACACCTTCCTTATAAGGAACCGCCTTCCTTCGTGTAGTCTAATTCCCAAACTATGTTCTGTGACAGCCCAGGGTAAAATTTTTGTGATGTCCTTTTGCAGTATCATAACTTTGTAATACTAAGGGTGCTGTGAACTAAGAAAATTTGGTTGCTCTGATTAGAACAAAATGATTGGGGGCTTACAGTCAACATATATATGAACTCATGCATAGCATAAATAAAATAGTCAAGAATTTTCTTTGCTTCTTCAAGACTGAAAGTTACTGCTTAGTCGGGAGCCATCTACCTACAAATACTGTAAGAAACAGTGGTGAAGAAATGTGACTTTATTTTCTGCCTGCAACCACTCCAAAGACATCTGGTTAGTCATTGTTAGAAGTGAAATTTTGGATGAGCGGTGACCTAATCCAGCAGGACTGTTGTCATTCTCTGTATGTATGCAGCTTTGTTCTTTCAGCCTATTAAGTTCAGGGTCCTGGTGTTCTTCTAGGTGGGAAGAATCCACCCAGTTGATGTTTATTTCTTTTGTGATGGGTGTTTCCTAGTCAATCTGATTCCTTGCTTTATATGGCAAAATGAATCAACATATACTTGATTTACAGACATTCTATGCATGGTTATGCAGAGATGATTCATACTTTACACAGGTGAAGAGGCAAATGGCTATTTACAAATCTTGGTTAATGATATATTCTTACTTGGGAAGAAAGCTGCTAACATTACAAACAAGCTTCTTCCTGCCAGTCACCAGGATTCCTAAGAGTAGGTGCTAGTAATTTCCAGTGCATGCATGTCCAAGATCTGGCAACATCCGGCAATTTGCAATTTTGAAGAGCCAAGAACAATCTCTCGCATGCTTTTTGCTGTTTACAAAATCCAGTAATGTTGTTTCAGTATTATTTTACATGTTTCCATTACACAATTGATTGTATTACTGAATTCAGCGAACCTTTTAGTGCCATGGAACCTTTTGACATTTAAAATCTTTGGATTGGAAGGATGATGAGAGGATGAGAGCCGAGGTGGCGCAGTGGTTAGAGTGCAGCACTGCAGGCTGACTGCTAGCTGCAGTTCGGCAGTTCTAATCTCACCAGGCTCAAGGTTGACTCAGCCTTCCATCCTTCCGAGGTCGGTAAAATGAGGACCTAGATTGTTGGGGGCAATATGCTGACTGTAAACCACTTAGAGAGGGCTGTAAAAGCACTATGAAGCGGTATATAAGTGTAAGTGCTATTGCTATTGCTATGATTTCCAAAACTGTTTATATTCACTCTCAAGTGAATGAATATTCCATATAGATTTATTTCATTTTCCAATAGCCGGTGAGATGCTTCAGTTGCAGTCATAATTGTATTCTCTCTTCATTACTTTGACACTTTTCTGTGATTCCATTTCAATCCATGTAATAAAAATGTTCGAAAGACTTCTGTTCCTTTTCTGATTCCAATTGCAAGCATGTAAATACAATCAGGATTCAATATTGCTCTTCAGTGTCCTTAATTTCTGTCAGGGAATTGCGCAGCAGGTGTCCAAATGAAGTCAGAGACGCTGGCATGAACTTGTAGTTTTATACAAATAAATACATTTTACATCTATATTTACAGCAAATAAGATGGTCAGGCAAACAGGAGCATCATTAGTTAAATCACAGAGCATACAGGGCACATAGAAGAAAAAGGCGGGGGAAAAGGGAAACTCCCCCTCCATATCTACAGCAACCAATCACAGTGCAGATTGCATAATGCAGGAGCCAGCACTCTCCAACCAATCAACTATAACTCTGTGTTCTGGCTCACTGCACAACCCCACTGTTCCAGCTACTAAATTTAAATATCACAACAATTTCCAATTGACAAAAGTCCCATTAATTTCAGTGGGAATTAAGCACAACCATCTTATCTTTCCTATTCAGCACATAGATACAAAAAATACTTTAAAGAGAATGACATTGGCAGATGTTGATTCATGCTATTATTAACTGTCACACTGCAAATAGAGAATGCCAAAATCCTTTTTAGTGTGATTTGATTCTCATACTAATATAGTCATAGTTATCAGAATTAACTGCTGATTTACCTTTAGTGATTTTATATAATT
Source organism: Thermophis baileyi (assembly GCA_003457575.1). Classification (NCBI taxonomy): domain Eukaryota; kingdom Metazoa; phylum Chordata; class Lepidosauria; order Squamata; family Dipsadidae; genus Thermophis; species Thermophis baileyi. The sequence goes on along the minus strand of QLTV01001694.1, from coordinate 556,630 downwards.
TGTATGTGTAGCTCTTGCTTTAGTTTAATGTTCTGTACATTTATAATAAGTTTCATTCATTTATCTGTTATTGCTAGAATTGATGAGACAGTGTTAAGGCATGTTCCATGTATATAGCAATAGCACTTAGACTTATATACCGCTTCACAGTGCTTTACAGCTCTCTCTAAGCGGTTTACAGAATCAGCACATTGCCCCCAACAATCTGGGTCCTCATTTTACCGACCTCGGAAGGAGGGAAGGCTGAGTCAACCTTGAGCCAGTGAGACTCGAATTGCCGAACTGCTGGCAGCCAGCAGTCAGCAGAAATAGCCTGCTATACTGCATTCTAACCACTGCACCATCACAGCTTAATATATAATTATATAGCTAAGTGTGCCTTCTGTAAACGGAAATCTTAATGGGAACATGATATTGTGACTCATTTGTAGTTGCATGGGCTTGAAAAAGATCTTTAGTTTAGTAGTTGCATGGGCTTGAAAAAGGTATTGACAAGATTCTGTCTGAATGAATTTGTTAAAATTTTGCATTCCTATAATTCTTCTGGAAAAAGTAATTTACTTGATTTTTTAAAATTTCTGTAATTGAAACTGTTTATTGATATTAAATACTATTCATATTGACTAATATTACAGAGTATAGTAATAGCCATTATTTTATCGTAAGACCCTTCAATGCTCCAAGAATCACTATTAGATCGCTGAACATATTTCATCTTTTCATATTAAGATATAGAGCCAGTGAGATAAGCTTAATTGATCTTTTCTATTTAGCCTACCTGTCTTGCTATTAGCAGATAAAAGAGCAGTATCATTTTTCTGTCTTGAAAAACATCCACCTAATAAAAGCTAAAACTACTATGTAATTTAATAGTTTTTAAATATAGCTAGTGATATGGGTTTTCTGGAAAAAAATCATTAACCCAAATGGCTTGAAATTTGATTTAACATGCTTGATTTGCACTTAGTTTTTAAAGTATTTTATCTACTTACTTGTGGATGCCAATAGAAAAAAATGCAGCAGACAGAAATAGTTGAAGTGAAATAAATTTTCAAAGTGGCTCAAAGTACAGTCCTATGCAGTCCTATGAATTTGTGGCAGTGCTAAAAAAGTATTTACAATAGGTCCTCAAAGTTCCAATTGCTTTGTATTGCCACAGTCATGTGATTGCAATTTATTATGTTCTCTGCCAGTTTCCCACAAGCAAAGTCAATGACGAGGCTAGTAGGAAGTCAGAAGTCACAGTTATATGAAGTTTTCACTTGATGACCCCCAGTGATTTGCATAACACTGATAACCTGGAATTGCCACAGTTGCTGTTGCTAAGCAGCATAGTCACGTGATGTTGCCAAGACCTACTGAACACACAAAGCCCTTATAAACAGTTCCATTCCATTTAATAGAGTTCACTGCAAAGTATTACACTGGAAAATATAGTTTCACAAAACTCTGAAGTTTTGCTTAAAATAGAATAGAAATAGGAATAGAATAGAATAGAATAGAATAGAATAGAATAGAATAGAATAGAATAGAATAGAATAGAATAGAATTCTTTATTGGCCAAGTGTGATTGGACACACAAGGAATTTGTCTTTGGTGCATATGCTCTCAGTGTACATAAAGAAAAAATAAAATATATTCATCAAGAATCATAAGATACAACACTTAGTGATAGTCATAGGATACAAATCATACTAGGAAACAATAAAAACAATGTAAAGATAAAAGCAGCATGGATATAGCCATAAGTGGGAAGAGATAGGTACTAGTAAGGATGAGAAGAATAATAGTAATACAGTCTTAGTAGATAATTTGACAGTGTTGTGGGAATTAGTTGTTTAGCATTTGGGGGGAAACTGTCCTTGTGTCTTCTTGTTCTGGTGTGCAGAGCCCTATAGCGTCGTTTTGAGGGTAGAAGTTGAAACAATTTATGTCCAGGATGTGAGGGGTCTGTAGATATTTTCTCAGCCCTCTTTTTGACTCGTGCAATATACAGGTCCTCAATGGAAGGCAGGTTGGTAGCAATTGTTTTTTCTGCAGTTCTAATTATCCGTTGAAGTCTGTGTCTGTTTGGGCAGTTTGAGCTTTCTGAGTTGGCGCAGAAAGAACATACTTTGTTGTGCTTTTTTGATAATGTTTTTGATGTTCGGTGTCCATTTTAAGTCTTGAGATATGATAGAACCTAGAAACTTGAAGGACTCTACTGTTGATACTGTGTTGTTTAGTATTGTAAGAGGTGGTAATATAGGAGGGTTTCTCCTAAAATCTACCACCATTTCTACAGTTTTGTGTGTATTTAGTTCAAGACTGTTCTGGTTGCACCACAAGGCTAGTTGTTCAACCTCCCGTCTGTATGTAGATTCATCGTTGTCTCGAATGAGACCAATCATTGTATCATATGCAAACTTCAGTACTTTAACAGAGGGATCTTTTGAGATACAGTCATTGGTATAGAGAGAGAAGAAAAGTGGAGAGAGCACACACACACACACACACATATATGTGATATATAATATAAGTGATATATATTAAAATTAAATTTTTATATGTATGTATGTATGTATGTATGTATATTTCATCACATTTCTTATTTTATTACGGACACAAAGCTTCATTTTAAATATTAGAAAAGTTTCAGTGTGAAAATATAGTTATAGAAAATCTTTAATTAGGAATATTTGCCTGATTCAGCTTAATTCCTGAATTGTGAAGTCCTCAATCCAAACAATTCCAAAACATTTTGGGCTAGCAACAATTTAGGAAAAATGAAACCAGTAGTGCAGATTTGTTATGATTCAATAATATTAATGCTGAGCCAGGCAGTGCTTGTGCATATCACCATATCACCCACTTTCTCCCATCTTCCCATAAGCAGTTCTTAGCACAGTATATCCCACAAACCCTTCTAACTCATTTTCCTTCTCCTTTCTCAATTCAGCTACAGTCTCTTCATCTAGCATACTCTAGCAGCCCACTTGTCCCTGAATCTCATACCTTCTCTCCTAGACATTCAGCAGCTGCCAATATTCTTGGCCACTTTGATGCTCCCCTCTGTATCACTTTGGACAAGATCAAAACAACTGCAAAACAAGCATGCTTTTGATTTAGGCACAAAGCAACCCAAACCTACTGTTCGGTGCACTGAACAGTTTGTGTTGGTCTTTCGTCCTCATTCATCTGGTCATGGCTCTTTGGAAGCAGGATTTTATCAAAAGGGATTAGATCTGAATTGGGATATTCAGAATGTTTTTGGACAATCTGTTCCTTTAGCACTTGCTAAGTCAGTCAATTGATCAATAGATTTATTTATTGTTTTCCCCACTGGTCTTAACAAATAATATAGAACCTGCACAGAAGTGACCAAACATTAATAAAATACACTAAAACAGGGGTCCCCAACTTCTGGACCCTGGCCTACTAATGGGTCGTGAGGTGTTTGCAACCGGGCCGCGGAAATGGCGGGCGCACACGCATTCCCACTTGCATGAGTAGCGAACAAGAGCATTCATGCACACTCCATTTGCATGAACGGTTGGTGTGTGTGCTCCCACTCACACAAATGGAGCTGCGCATGCTTGCCGGCTGCTCGTGCCGAACCATCGCCTCTCTCCACCTCCTCCGCTGGAAAGGTTGGGGAACTCTGCACTAAAATGTTCAAAAATCTGTAAAAATATTAAAATGGTATTGTAGAAGTAAAATATTAGAAAATATTTGAAACCTTTGATAAAATATTATCTCTGTTTAGCAGCAACCCATATAAAACTTGCTAATTTTCATAGTATTGTTTCCCTATCTAAATTCATTAGATATTCAGTTTAATATGAATCATGTTGAAATGATTTTTGTATCAAGAGGAGCTCCAGAATTTTCTACGTTCTGAAGTGGAAATAGGGCAGTACAATAAATAATGTGTAAAATCATCTATAATTTCTTTGGCGTAAGGAAAGTGGAATATGCATTGGAAGCTCATATAGGATATTGAGAAATTGGCCCTCTCTATTTGTTGATGCAATTTACTGGAACGTAGTCTTGTAAGTGTCTCTCGAAAGGATAGCACTGTAACAAATTTGAGATAATGATTGCATTTGATTTTGGTTTTATTAAGTGCATATCAATAAGCACTTAATTTTGTGTGATAATTTAAACAATTTGGGAGGGCAGGGGCAAAGGCATCCAGCATCCTTTTTTTAAATAATACATTATTATTAGCATTACTTGAATTTAAAAAGAATTCTGGAGAAAAACTAAAAGAATACAAATGATTGGATAAAAATGTAAATCAACTAATACAGGAAGGAGTGAAAAAATTCATTTGCTCCAGGAGGCATCAGGTAGTGAGAGAAGTCTAGCCCAATAATTAAATGTCCTTACAATTGTTCTAGCTTTAATTATGTGTCTACCAATTTCAGCATAGAGAAAGGGGGTAGGAGTACCATTAGATATACCTAAAATAATTCTGAGGAGTTTGATTTGAAAGAATTTCATATTATAAAGAGGTAGAAATTTGCATAACTCTACTGCTTATGAAAAGTAAGGAACTAACTTGGTGGGGTTTTTTTTTTAAACTTAGGATTGGAGGATATGTTGACCTATATTGTATGCCAGAATTTTATTATTCCTGACAAGTTTTTATTTGGGGGGCCTGATAATGAGAATGTCAACTACCTGAAGCATTGAAAACGATACCCAAGATATTATCTTTCTTGAAGGGCAGTTGCAAAATTGGCGAAAGTATTAGAAATTGGAATTTAGTGAATGTAGAATAGAGTCCATTCATTGTTCCTTTAGCACTTGTTCAAACATTGATTTTGTTTCTTAAATCTATCCTGTTTATTTAAAGAATGTTACAATACAATCTGTCCTTGAACCTTGAGCAGTTGTCATATGTAGTCATATGATTATGGTTTGGGTGCTTGGCAACCAGATCATACTTTACAATGGTTGCAGTGCCCTGCAGTCACATGATCACCATTTGCGACCTTCCCTGCTGGCTTCCAATTAAGTTTGGTTGTGGGGACGTTGGTTGCCAAACACCCCAATGGTGATCACATGACCACAGGGATGCTCCAACTGCCAGAACTGTCATTTGCTAAGGGGGAAGGGAGCCCTGTGTTTTGAGCTTGGAGTTAGTGAGAATCTAGGAGAGAGCAGTTAACATTAAATGTCTGGGACTGGAAGAGGCATTTGCAGGCCGTATCGTTTTAGATTTGGAATTACCCGATGAACTCTCTGTCTTGAAGCAACTGACACAGTAAGAAGACCTAATCTACAGCTCTAGAAATTTGTATGGAAAAGGGGCAATATTATAGGTAAGAAGAGAAAGCACAGTTTTCAGCAGATTTTACAGCTAGAAAGTTGATAAAAAATGTACAATTCAGGCAGTTCTAGATCAATGCAGAAGATGCAAAATGTTGTTATAATCATTTTGAAACGGTGGTAGATTTACATATATCTACTGCTTCGAAGCAAGATGGTCAGCAAGCAAATTTAATAATAAATAAAACTAATAATAAAAAATATATGTAATTTGCCTACATTGCAGAATAGATCTGGACACCCAGGATCCTTAAGAGGACAGTACCTCACCTCCATCTTCTTTTGTACTTAAAAGGCAACATCAATCCTCCTAGAAGCTGGAAAATCAGGCAAACTAGAACATGAGTTATCCTTTTAATCTCTCGTTTCCCAGAAGCAAAGGCAAGATCCAAAGAAAGAAAGACAGAGCAAATTTGGGTTCATAGGATGGTTCTTTTGAATTCCATTACTTATTATATTGGTAAGAAACTGGTGCTACATTGTCAGCTCTTTAGACTTATGGGATCACTCAGTTCAGGCATATACAGGTAGTCCTCAACTTATGACCACAATTGAGCCCAAAATTTCTGCTGTTAAGTGAGACATTTGTTAAGTGAGTTTTGCCTCATTTTACAACTTTTCTTGCCACAGTTGTTAAGTGAATCACTGCAGTTGATAAGTTACTAACCCAGTTAAATGAATCTGACTTCGCTTGTGAGAAGGTCGCATAAGGTGATTACGTGACCTTGGGACACAGCAACGGTCCTAAATCTGAACAAGTTGCCAAGCATCTGAATTTTAATCACATGATTATGGGGCTTCTGCAGAGGTCATAACTGTGAAACATGGTCATAAGTCACATATTTCAGTACCATTATAACTTTGAACGGTCACTAAACGAACTGTTGTAAGTCAAAGACTACCTGTATGAATACGGCACCATATGCAATGTGTACTTGTGCATCAGCTTCAGCAAGGCAGTAGAAATTTCCCATATAACTAACTAGAGTGTGAGTTTGAAAAGCTATGCCATAGTGTTCTCACTCCCACTTTAAATTCAAAGTTGATGATAGGTAGCACAAAACCCCCTGTACATATTATGCTATAATTTTGCAGTTTCATACTGATTTGGCAGCTATCATATGAGTGTTCTATGTATGATTTGTCCATCCAACAATTTAGAGAAGGGAATTACTGAATTTTTATTTTCAACTGTCCACCCAAATAATGGTTTCCTCTGCATTAAAAAATGTGACTGTCTGAATTTGGGTAGACTTCATGCCTTCAGGTAGTTATTTCTGAAGAATCAGCTACTTAAGTCCACAGACAAAACTATGGAATTGTTTTTTTATTCTAATTTAAATTTTCCAAATCCTTCTACTCAGTGGTGAAATCCAAAAAAATTTAATACCAGTTCTGTGGGCGTGGCTTGGTGGGCGTGGCAGGGGAAGGATACTGCAAAATCTCCATTCCCACCCCACTCCAGGGGAAGGACACTGCAAAATCTCCATTCCCACCCCACTCCTGGGGGAAGGATATTGCAAAATCTCCATTCCCACCCCACTCTGGGGCCAGCCAGAGGTGGTATTTGCTGGTTCTCCGAACTACTCAAAGTTTCCGCTACCGGTTCTCCAGAACCTGTCAGAACCTGCTGGATTTCACCCTGCTTCTACTTATTCTTCTGAAGAGAGGAAAGCACCTTATCCTCCAAGAGTATTGATTCTGTGGATTGTATCCAATCCTACTTAGGGAAAAAGTACAGACCTTTGTTGGTTTCCTACAGTAGCAAATGAGAATTAGGAATTTATGAGTTTCTAGCTCTCACTTGAGTTTGTTTTCTGAATTGTATCAAAACCTACCTGGTTTAACCACAATTAAATTCGGCTGTTTCCAGAGTCAAATTGCTGAATTGAAATCTGCTCAGTTTTGTAACCCTGCCCACCTTTGTATATGGTTTGTGGTACATATCACCTGTACCATTTATTTATCTACTTATTTGATTTATATTTTGCTTTTCATTTGGTGTCATACATAAAGCTCCCTCTTATTTTTCCCCCCTGCAATAATCCTGTAACATAGGTTGGGCTAAGAGAGAGCCATTGACTCATTGTCACCTAGGGAGCTTGCCTTTGTAACTGCTGTAGTCTTACATATATAGGTAGCTCTTTTTCGTGACCATTCATAGTTAAAATGGTAATGAAAAAGTGACTTTGCAATCAGTCCTCGCATTTAAGACCTTTGCAAGTCTGTAAACCAAATGAACATTAAAGTAAGATCATGAGCAGTAGCGCTTTCACTTAGTGACCCATTTACTTAATGACCAAGTCGCAGGTCCCAATCGTGATAGTTAAAACAAGGATCAGATGTAGAGATTATGGGCTACTTAGGGCTGCTTTTCTATATCACGTTCTTGTATGTGTAGAGTTGAGATAGTGTGACTAGTTTTAATGAATGTTATGGTGGCTTCTAATCCTGATACAGATGCTTTTTGTAATAGTAACTCCATATTGCATGTAAGATTTCTTTTCAGCTCTGATTTGAGGAATCACTGGGAAAAATTATATCAACCCTAGATAGCAATAGCAATAGCACTTAGACTTATATACCGCTTCATAGTGTTTTACAGCCCTCTCTAAGTGGTTTACAGAGTTAGCATATTGCCCCCAACAATCTGGGTCCTCATTTTACCCACCTCGGAAGGATGGAAGGCTGAGTCAACCTTGAGCCGGTGAGATTTGAACCGCCGAACTGCAGCTAGCAGTCAGCTGAAGTAGCCTGCAGTGCTGCACTCTAACCACTGCGCCACCTTGGCTCTTCTGCGCCATTCCTCTAGATGAGGAATTCAAGTGAGTGAGCAGCTAATATTGCTTCAGGGTCCATAACTGTGGTGGCAGATTCAAATTTATTATCTATCTTAATTTACCTGGAGGGAAGAATGTCAGAAAATGACTGCTGGTTTATTGCATCATCGGTTGATTGAAACGATAGCATTGTCTTGAAAACAGCTGTGTTAAAACCATCTAGACCTCTTTCACAGGGACTCATCAGATGGGATTATCAAACATCTGGAATGATAGCAACTTCCTATTCAGTTGAGATGACTTGATTGCTACACTTTACAATACAGTAGTCCCCAGAATGTTTTGGATTTTTGTATTTTCTATTCTGTTACAAGTGCTAGGAATGCATTCTTTAAACAAGACACCCAGGGTTCTCAAATTTTGATGTTAATTGGAAAAATCCAAGTTCACATTTCTTTTTAAATGTGGTTCAATGATAATAATGTGAACTGGGGATATGCGGTAATAGAATCTTGTAACAGGAGCTTTAAAAATGAGTTTAATATTTGTATTGAGATGCTTCGGTACAGTATTTGGCAAAAAAAGAATTAAATAAAACAAATCAATAAGTTACCAGTATTATAGTTGTTTCATTTTGGTTTTTAGATGAAAACTGGGATGATCAGCTACTTGGATTTGAGCCTTGCAATGAAAACCTCATAACAGGATGCAATATAATCAATGGAAAATGCGAATGTGATACTATTAGGACCTGTAGTAATCCCTTTGAGTTTCCAAGCCGGGATACTTGCCTGTCAGCTTTAAAAAAGATTGAAGGTAAGTCAGTATTCACTAGTAAATGACTTCTGTATTATTTATAGCATATTACCTTAAATATCTAATATATAATTGGCTATAAATCACCACATGCTTGTTGGCAACAGTGTCAGCAATGTTATCATATGCTTGTTGGCAAGAGTTCTAGTTTATGAAGTATTTTGTGATTTACTAATGGGTTTCAAATGTTTAGGATAGTAATAAACTAGAATATATGCAGGCATGTTTCATACAATGTATAACTACATATCCAGAATGGAAATGATTATGTTTGGTAATTTTCATCATTAAGAAAATCTCATCTGACTAGTATATTTTTTATTAAGCACTGTAATATATAATTATAGATATGTTTCAGCCACCATTGGAGCACTTTATTTTCTGTCATGGAACAATAATTAAAATATTCGAAGACAAATTGACCCAAAATTAAATTATGTCTGAGCTTAGCTTTCTGCTGGAATGCATGCTGAAATTTCAAATAGACTATTATGTAACTACTTGAAGATGATACTTATATTTTTGTTTGTGGGAAGAATGTCATTTTCATAGATCTGTAAATGACTTTTAATTAATTATTAAAATTATATACCAATCCACTGGCATACTGTATACCCTTGAAGCAGCTTCATGACTCTGTGATCCATACTACAAAATTACGTGTGCTGTTTGGGAAACGTGCATTCATTCATGTGCATGCACAAATGCATAGCCTTGTCCTGCATCTTATCATGAAAGGTATAAATAACATTACAAATGATATAACCTTTAGAAGTAATAAACCATCTGACATGCAAGTATTGTAGAATGTGCAGGCTGGATCTTGAAGATATAGCTTTATTGGTTGGATAATATTAAATGCTTTGAGCAACACTTTTAAATAGAAATTATTATTTATCTATAAAATTGATATCCTACTCCAATCAAAACAAATTCTTAGTGTATACAATAGAAAACAACACTGGAAATATCTAAGATACAAATTAGAAGGAATTAAATGAAATCATATGATTAAAAAGATTGCCTCTAATGAATGCAAGATAGAATTTCTAGGAAACTCTTTGAATTTTCATCATCTTCCTGAATGCAGTCAAAGAGGTCAATTTAATTTCTTCTGGTGGTTATTTCAAAGGGCAGTGGCTGCCATTGAGAAGATTGCTTTGAATCTTAGTTGCCTTTACTTCCCCAAAATGGCTTTAAGAAAAATTTCCCAAAATGACCACAAGGCCTATTCTACCTTGAGTAGTTGATCCTGCAGATCCCCAGATGCTAAGCCACAACAACTTTATGGCTCGAAATCAGCATCTTAAATTTTATCTAGAAGGCAGATGGGAGCTAGTGCAGAGCCTGAAGCCCAGTTGTAATATGACCCCACACTAGGTATCAGCACACAGGCCAGTGCATCCTGGATTAACTGTAACTTTTAAGGGCAGAAGTCTTTAAAGGGCTTTATAGAGCCCTTTGCAGAAGTCTAACCAGATAGCAATGAGGGCTACAGTTTCACCACATAAGGCTGCAATCAGGGTACCGTCCCTCCAGCAGAATTGTAAGAATTCAGAAGGATTCCAAGTCATAGACTTATTCCTTCAGAGTAGTGCTTTCTTTGTCAAAAGATAACTCTTTTGTATGTTTAGAATTGCCATTTATATGCATCTCTCTCCCCCAAGTCTCTTATAAAAGTTATTTTTCTTTAGAGAAAATATGGGTCTCATGCAAAACATCTCAAATTCAGTTCCCATCTTTTAAAATTTGAATGATACAGATTGTCCTCGACTTACAACCACAATTGAGCCCAAAATTTGCATTGGCAAGCAAGGTTGTTGTTAAATGAATTGTGCCTCGTTTAATGACATTTTTGCCACAGTTGTTAAGCAAATCACTGAAGCTGTTAAGTGAATCTGGCTTCCCCTATTGACTTTGCTTGTCAGAAGCTGTCTAGGAAGGTTACAAATGATAAATACATAACCCAGCACAATGCAACTGCCATAAATACATACCAGTTGCCAAGCACCTGAATTTTGATCACATGACAATGGTTACAATTGTTATAAATATGAAAACCCGCCATAAGTCACTTTTTTCAGTGCCGGTGTACCTTTGAATGGTCACCAGACAAATGGTTGTAAGTCAAGGACTAGCTGTACTTAATATTCCATATTACTAAAGAGGCTATATTAGATATAATATATGCTTGTTATATGCATATTATATAATTGAACTATATAGACCAAAATATCTTTCCCAAAATGATAAAAATAAAGTTATAAAAAAATTAGTGGTAAAATTAAAAATAAAAGCTTTTAATTTCACCTTGTGGTAGTTAAGCATTGTACAACATAAGCTGCTATTTTCTACAGAAATTAATAATTTAATCATTGATTGATAATATTAATACAGTGTTACATGATCTAATGGGGACAGAAAGTTCTGCAGTGGTGCTTAAAAGTTTGTAAACCCTTTTGAATGTTCAATATTTCTGCATAAAAATGACCTAAAATAAAAAGAACACAGTTAAATAAATGAATCAAAAACATACTTTTTCATTTCATTGAGGAAAATGATCTAAACCTATACATTTGTGTGTGGCAAAAATTGTTTTCAGTTGCTGGTATGCCACACACACACACACACACACACACACTCACCAGCAATAAGCACAACTACATGTTTCCAATGACTGTTGATCAGCCCTGCACAAAGTCTTGGAGGAATTTTAGCCCTATCCTCCTTACATAACAATTGCAACTCAAGGATGTTGGTGGGTTTCCTTTTATTAACTACTTATTTTGGGTCCTCCCACAACATTTCTCTAGTCTAGGATTAAAGTCAAGACTTTCCCCAAAATCAACTTCTGATGGAACCATTCTTAGATCATTCATGTGTGTTTTGGGTTGTTATCTTTCTCAAGCTGCAGTTCATGGACAGATCACCTGACAATGATGGCAAGCCGTCCTGGTCCAAAGGCAATAAAGCAGGCTAACAAATTGAATAAGGTTCTTACGCTGGAATGCAGTTTTGCTTTTCAACAAATAGAATATTTTTCATTCAAGCCAAAAGGTGGTTTTATCTATCCACAGAACATTATTTTAGTAGTCTTCTTGCTTATCAGTGTGGTTTTTGGCACACAGTCTGTAGATTGGCAGCAATGTTCTTTTTGGAGAGTATAGCTTTCCTCTTACATCTTGTGAACAATGTCATTCACCAATGCAAGACAGTTCTTTAGTTCCTTAGACATTATCTTGGGGTTCTTTGAGATCTCTTGAAATATTACACATCTCACTGTTGGTGTGACCTTGTTTGATTGACTACTCCTGAAGAGGATAACAATGGTGTTAAATTGTCTCCATTTGTTACTCAATCTGGTAAAGACTAAACTCATTGGAAATAGTTTTATAACCTTCTCCAGTATGGTGAGCATCAGTAACTCTTTTTCAGAGTTTCTCAGAAATTTTCTTTGTTCAATCTATAACATACTGTCACAAACATGTGTTGTAAAGATCAAATTTGACAGTAAATCTCTAGAATTCTGTTCTTTAAATAAGGCAGGATATCTCACACTCGCTCCTGATTACCATCCTATTGATTGAAACATCTAATTGACATACTTTTGCCACATACAAATTTGTAGCTTTGGATCATTTGCTCAATACTTAAAATACTTAGTGTTTTTTACTCATTTGTTTAATTGTGTTCTCTATCCAGTTTTTGGACTTGTGTGGAGAACAGGTCATATTTAGGCAGAAATACTCAACGGTTCACAAACATTTAAGTTTCACTGTACTTGCATGTTAAAATATAAGTATCATTAATAAGGGAAGATTTAGAAAAAGAGAAAAATTAAGGAAAAAGCAAAGAATTTTAAAAGAAGCTGCAATTTTTACTCTTTCCCTGTAGCCAAGGACATAGAGATAGAGATAGAGATGGAGATGGAGATAACAAACAAATGTTTAATTAAGAGCAAGAGCAAGAGATAAAGAAGTTTAATAGCCTGGATACATGAAACATATTAAAAACATGCATTTTTAAATCCTTCCCCTTTAACAGGAGCATCAAGAGGCAAGACATTTTTCAGCTTCATAATTATGATTTATCAGGACCATTTGCAAATATCAAAACAAAGATGATTGGAATCCTGGTGAAATTATTGAAGTGTCTTCTCTCAGACAATACTTGTTGCTGTGTTGAACATCTTACTGTGTTCTTGAACTTTTTTGACATAATTAGCAAAATATTATGAGATTTTTTTTATCCTATTTTTGAAGGTTGGGTTTCTGTAAAATTTCATTATTCCCGGCAAATACAATTAATTTGAGAAGGAATGGCTGAGGCTTATCAGTTGTATGAAAAGAAGAAGCTGGAATGCAGAAAATCCTCTCACTATTTACCTGACCGTCTTCAGGCAAAGCCAGTACTTTCCAGTTTCATAAAGACAACTTTGTGGCGTTCCAATCACATATAAACCCATCAAGAGTGAGATTTTATAAATTCTGTTTTGTCCTGAAGAAGCTTAACACGTTTTAGTTAATTGATTGTAGATTTCAGTGAACTTCCAAATGAGATGTTTCTGGTCTTAGTTGTATGCACTTTGGTACTTACAGTGTTAATGATGTCTTTAATAGCCCTGATATTTTCACCTCTAGGAAATAGCTAACATCTTTTTTTCAGTAGCTGTCAAAACTGTTGGAAAGAGTTAGGAAAGATGCTAGCAGAACTTTCTTGGTGCCATTAAATTGATAATTCTCAGATTATGAAAAAAACAAAGTAAGCACTGGTTCCAGTAGTAGTAATATTTGTCTGACTGCAACATCTTAATCAGAAGATATTTTAGTTCCAACATAGTTGTTTAGTGGACATATGGTACATGTATCTGTATTAATGAGGAAACATGCTTTTGGAGCATGAATGGCTGGGAGAATTGACTTTTTGAGAATTTTATTGAGGAAATGTAAAACCACAGCAATTGAAGAGTATTGGAGAGATTGGAGAGGAGGTGAGAAATGTTGCTGCCAAGAAAATTATTCTATGACAACATTGGCTTCTGGAAGAAACTTGTGTGCATGAAACAACCCTGAACTATATTTGTCCTTTCTTCTTTTACTAAAACACTCTGTTATCATGATAATTCTCAAAAGAAGAGTAAAAAAGGCTTCCTTACTGTTGTAAAGCTTTGTCAGATAGAAGCTCTTGGAAGTGGGAACAAAACAAAGTGCTGGAATTTATCACAGCAAAATACTTTCCGGAATTGTGTGGAGTTCACAATTAGAGATTAAAGAATAGAGGCACTGCCAGGAATGCATATTGTCTGCCAATTAAACTCGCATGGGGAAACTGAGGAATTATGAAAACTCAGAGAAAGCTTGTTGGACTAATTCTAAGGCTGCAGTCTCATCAGTTTACTTAAGAGTAAACCTGGTTACACTCAGCAAGGCTTTTGAGTAATTATATATTCTGGAATTCTATAGGGGTTAATGCATGCTTTTAAAATACTGTTCTAACCTCTGCATTTCTGTTGTAAGGGTGTGGCTGGCTGATGAGAGCTAAATAGCTTGAAATAGATCTATACTAGTCTCCCTTTATTTATGTAAATATATAACATATAGAAACGGACTGTCGTTTGTAATTGACTGTCTGGATGGCCCCTGGAGGGACCGAAAGACAAAAAGGAAGCAGTATGCTTTCTCCCATATTTGGGTATACCAGGTGATTTAACAGAGNTATATAATTATATATAATTATATATAATTAAAAGCAATTCATTTCAAATCAAGTTGCTTGGAGCTGTGAGGTTTTCATTCGTGCTAAAGAAATATTTTTTTTCTGGAAGGGTTGTTGAATGTTTGTGAATTAAGGGACAATCATATACAATTTAAAAAGGGAAAGCTGTTTTATATCTTATAAATCACATTATTCTTAAATGATTGAACTACATCCAGCTATATTTAGACACATATTTATTGAGAAAGTTACCCTTGATAAGAATCTTTCTTTCCTGCTAGACCCATATTGAAACTACGGTATATTTTAATAAGAGATCTAGTTCAAATTTGAAGAGTAAAAGAGTAAAAATCACTGTATATTAATGATATGCACTTTTCAGTTTGAAAAATGTTTGAGCAACATGTTCGCCTGGATAGATCTCCTAGAATAGACCAGATTAGGAAATGAACTCCACAGGAAAACTAAAACTATTTTTTATTTTGGGTATAAAAACAGAACCTTGTAAATCTCTGCTGTATCGCGTCTCTCTTTTTATACTCCAGTGAATCAGGGAGCTATCTGTTTCTGAATATTATGTCATTTCTCAGGACTTAAAAATGTTTCAGCCCCTTTTGTCTAGATAATGGTTCTTGCATATTTTCATCAAGGTCATCTTTCATCAAGGTCATACTATCTATGCTGAATGACAGTCCAGTTTTTTATAAAATTTGCATCATTTCACTTGGTGAAAAACATAATTAACATTTTAAGTGTATTATAGTCAGCTAGAAGGAAAACTTTATCTTGAGTTCCACAGTCATGTGGCCTGTTGTAGTTGTTCTTAAGCTTAAAGGAATAACTGATATGTTTATTAGCTAATTTGGTAATCAGTCAAGTGGTTCAGATCTAATAAGTATGTTTTCGTAGGAATACTTGTAGCAATGGAAATAATGGCTGGTCAAATTAAAAACTTCCCAGAACTCTGAAGTTTGCAAAGTTCAGCGATGAGTTGTGATGAACAGTTTTTTGAAAATAAAGACAAATGTGAGCTTTCACATAGACAAAACTTGCGCTTAATAAATAAATTGGAATCTTTTATCAAATTCTTAAACTTATGTACACCTATATACTCTTTTAATACCAGAAACTGTAATAGCACTGCATATCAAGCTTTTCAGTTAATGTTCCTTCTAGAAAGGGAAGAGAAACAAAACCTCAACTTCAGAAGGAATGTTTAAAACAACGTTGTCTAATAATTAAGAAGGATGAGTGGGAGGGAAGACAGTGATCCTAGTTTTGTGGCAGAACATATACATCCGTGATGGCGAACCTATGGTACGCATGCCAGAAGTGGCACGCAGAGCCATCTCTCCGGGCACACGAGCTGTCGCCCGTTGCTCTTCCAGGTTCCGGCACGCTGGCCAGTTGTTCTTCATGCACGCGGGAGCGCCAGAAACCAGAAGAGCAGCCACCCAATGCGCATGTGCACACCGGGCGGCTGTTCTTCCAGTTTCCGGCACGCACATGCGCCCTGGCCACCTGCTCTTCTGGTTTCTGGTGCACATGCACGTGCGAAGACCAGCTGGCCGGTGCACATGCACGTGCCGGAAACAGGAAGATCATCTTCCCGGTGTGTGCATGCGCACCGGGCGGCTGCTCTTCCGGTTTCCAGTGCGCACGCGCACTCCCATTTCAGCACTCGGTGCCGAAAAGGTTCGCCAACACTGATATACATGTATAAGATCTTGCGCTAGGTATCTAATAACTTCATATTGAAAACTAGGCAAGTTTCTGAAAGCCAGTCCAGACAAAGTATGAAAAAGCTGTGCCACATTAGATGTTTATCTGTAAATTCTTGCATTCTTCATTATGGGCTCTAATGACTGCAGCAGCTGGAGGCTGAAACTCAGCCATACTTGAAGAGCTAGAAGATCCCCATATACTATGTAAACAACAATAAATAAAATGGATCCAAGATTTAATTTGGCATAGAACAATGAAAAATAAGCATTATTTTAAATTGATTATTTATGATATTTACATTTTTTATGTGAACCAAATTATGTGACATTAGAAAACTTGAAATCCTGACACCTAGTCTGCATTCTTGTTGCTACAGGATATAAGAAGAATTTTATTCCATATTAGGAGCTTACAAAGATGTCAGGTTTGCTCCAAAATGTACAAGCAGAAATGGGAAGTGGGAGTGTTACTATGAATCAAGATTAAGAGAAATAGCTTCATTTATCTGAAAGGACAGGAGAATGCTTCAAGGCAGTTCCTTTGCATTTCCAGGTATTGTAAGACATATTTAATGCCATAGACTTGATGTCACCGTTGCAGAAGTTACTACGGTAGTTACCATTAATACAGTGTCACTTTAAGTCATACGTTAAACCAAGACACTCATGCTGCTAGTTTTCACTAATCATATAACATACAATGACCTTTTGAACACTTATATAGCTAAATGCTAATATTAATAATTAATATGATTGTTTTTGTAATGACTTTAAGGTGAAAGGAATGATATGTATAATTGTGATAAATAAAAACATTGAATTGAGACAAGACAGTTTGAATTTCCCAGAACTCTAAATGCTTGTAGGTAGGTTGATAGTTAGGTACATGGGTAATGGGAAACAAAGTGGATCGGGAATGATGTGATAAGTTCCCAGAACTCCAATGTATATCCATTGTGAGCAAAGGTATTTATTTTCCCTTTATTCTACTGGGATCCTAGATTCATTTTCATGAGTCAATGCAACTGCTTGTAAGTCTTGAAAAATATGATGTGAATGGTTGAAAGAGAAATCTGAAACTACTGTATAACATTTTGTAGTTACTTCGTGTTTTCCATCCAATGCTACAATCTTAGCAATTGAAGCATAATTGCTCAAATTGAGTAGGGAGAGGTGACTGAGATCTCCCATCAGAATTCAGTCCAATGCACCATCTATTTGCCGTATGAGAAGATCCCATCTTTACTTCCTTCAGAACCACTTCATCGATAAATGGCTAAGGCCCTTCCCCCGTGCCCATTACTCCCTGCATCTGCTGTTGATTAAAGGGGAGAGGGGAAATGCAAGGCTAAACAATACAAATTTAACTTGGCACTGTGATATGGCTCTTTTTTAAATTCAACAGTACATAAAAAATAAATGCAAAAATATGCTATTGTTTTTGTTACCCACATACAACATAGACTCTATGTCATAGAGCAAGTTTACAGTTTGTTAAATTTGATTTATTCTTTTGTAATCAACTTGTTACTTATATGAAAGAGATGCCCAATTCACTTCCCTATTAAATGTTATTAATAACAGAGTTTATTCATGAAAAAAGTCAACTTCTCATATTGCACAAATATTACAGCATGAGAGTTACAGTAATGCATCTGTTGAAGTTAATGTATAGGTTTCTTTAAAAATACATTAATAGAAAAAGAAAGGAGTCATGAGAGAGGATGAAAATACTTTGGTCAATCAGTCTGATTTTAATATTGCCGTGCATATAATAAGAAAAATAATAAAAATATACTGAAAAATACAGATGAATGATATTGGATGTTTTGTATTGTGATTATGAATGTCAAATGAAAGACCTGGAGAGAATACCTTCTATTGGCTGTATTGTAAATAGATAAGGAAATTTACCGCCATAACATCATTACTCAGAAATGCAGTGAAACATCATAATTAACTTTCCAGAGTTGTGACATGTATAATTCTTGTAAGGTTGATGCTTTTTGTATGTAAGTGGGAGGTAAGTATGTTAAATAATTCTGTATTTATAGAATTGTACACAGTTCATTATTTTATAGTACTGCACATCATCATGAATGATATGTTTAGCACAGTTAGTTTTAAGATTTCTAATTTTATCTTCAGCAAAACTGGAAATATATTAGGACATTTAGCAGTTCTTTCCATCTCTGACTACTGGAGAGATCCAATTTGGTGCAATACAAATAGTCCTCAACTTACGACCACAATTGAGCCCTGAATTTATGTTGCTAAGTGAGGAATTTGTTAAGTGAGTTTTGCCCCGTTTTACGACTTTTCTTGCCACATTTGTTAAGTGAATCTCTGCAGTTGTTAAATTAATAACAGTTGTTAAGTGAATCTGGCTTCCCCATTGACTTTGCTGATCAGAAGATTGCAAAATATGATCACATGACCCCAGGACACTGCAACCATCATAAATATGAACCAGTTGTCAAGCATATGAATGTAAATCACATAACCATGAGGATGCTACAACAGTCATAAGTATGAAAAATGGTCATAAATCACTTTTTTCAGTGCCGCTGTAACTTTGAACGGTCACTAAATGAATTGTTGTAAGTCGAAGATTACCTGTAGTTAAGGTACTGTTCAGTATTAGAAAACTAGGAGACCCAATCCTCCTTTAGGCACAGAAGCCAACTGGATTACTTTAGGTTGGTCACTTAGCCTAACCCACCTCATATAATTATCATGGGGAAAATAGTAAGCAGGAAGATTATGTACTTCACTTTGAATTGCAGCAAATAAAGGTGAGATATAAATTAGATAAATGAATGAATATTGCTGAGACTCTTGCGAATTACATCTGACAGTTCACAAATTTTATTGTAGTTGTATAAGCACTAACATTGCTGTGAAATAGAACTCTCATAGGAAGTAAAAACAGAACTCGCAATATTTAGAAAAGAAAAATTTAGTGCTCTGTAATTCTTCTTTATCTTTTAAGGGAGAAGACTTGGCGCTGGCATTTTCCAAATTCCAGTTTTGTGACTTTTTTTGCCACCGTAAAAAAACCCTGAAAATTTGTATCTTTTATATATAAAACAACTATGCAAAATATGTGTGCTAATTATCTTACACTGAGCAGCAGTCTTTCCTTTCCTGCATTTAGTCCATGGTTCTGCTTTTATTTCCTATCCTTGTTTGCTGTCCAAATATATGCATGGATACAAGTATGTGTGGTCAGGTTTCTCACTTAGTCATAACACAGCAAATGTGATGAACCTGGAATAACTGAACCTTGCTCATTTTAGTGGTAGCCGACCCTTTCCTGCTCTGCAATATATTAGATTGGCTGAAATATTGGAGATTAATCAGCTTCCTGCCAAAGAGAGAAGCACCCTTTTTATGTAATAATAGGATGAAACTAAAGCAATCTGAGTATGGTGGGAATCAATGTCTAACATATTTGGAAGCCTTCATATTGGAGAAGGCTTGCTTAATGAAATGATTCCAGTAGTGTTGCATATATTGGACAGTGACAGTGAAAACAATGACAATATCTAGTGTTAAAGCAGTACTTGTATAACAGTACAATTAAAAAAAACCTCTTTAGTAGGGATGAATGCTTGGAAAACAGGATATATGTAACCATAGGCTTAATAGGCTTTGTTATTAAAGCCATAAAATTATGGTGCAATCCTTAAATTGACTGTTGTGTAGTATAGTGGTGCTAGTTCCTGAGCAGTTGATTTGTTTGTACAGTAGTTGATTGGTAATGCATAATGTAAGGGGGAACATGTAATTTTTTAAACTTTGCCTTTTTTTAACTATGTCACAAATGTTTTGGATGAAGATGGTGCTGTGGATATAGCCCAGCGGTTCTCAACCTGTGGGTCGTGACCCCTTTGGGGGTCGAACGACCATTTCACAGGGGTCGCCGCACGCGTTAGCCCGCCATTTTGGTGCCACCGTCACTGCACGCCCGGACGCCGCCATTTGGGTTCTGTTACCCTCTGCGCATGCGCAGAACTCTTTGCGCATGCGCAGAGGGTAAAAGAACCCAAATGGCGGCGTCCGGGCGAAGTCTCCCGCTTCCACGCTATCAGCTGTCCGGCGACCTGCAGGCAAGCCCGAACCCGGAGCATTTCGTCCCTGGTGCCGCGCCCCCTTTGTCACCTCATCCCGTGCGGGGAGGGTCGCGGGGGGGTCGCGGCATTAGAAAGGTTGAGAACCACTGATATAGCCTATCTGGATTTTAGCAAAGAATTTGATACAGTTCCACATAAGATCCCAATGTGTGATTGTTAATGTCTGGACAGAGATCAGTTACAAGTGATGTACCACGAGTCTTACATCTTGTTCTGTTCAGTGTGTTTGTAAGTGGTGTAATAGAAGAATTATTAGATAAGGATTGTCTTTTTGCTGATGATACAAAAGTATGTAATAGAGGTGACTTTCCTGGGGCTATTCGTAACATGGAAAGCGATTCAGCATTGCTGGAAAATTGGTCAAAAATGTGGAAACTGTAGTTTAATGTAAGATTAGGGAAAAATAATCCTCTGGCAGGGTTCAATATTGGAAATACGGTATTAGAGAGAACAACAATAAAAAATGATTTAGATGTGCTCATAGCAGATGACTGCAAAATGAGTAAATAGTGCGGCCAGGCAGCTGTGAAGGCAAACAAAATTCTGGGATACATAACTAGAGAGATTACCAGCAGAAAAAGGAGATCCTTATTCCACTATATAGGGCTTTAGTCAGACCCCATTTGGAGAACTGGATCCAGTTCTAGGCCTCACTTAAAAAAAGATATTGATAAGATTGAGTGAGTCCAGAGACTGGCAACAAAAATGGTGCAAGGTCTGAGAGACAAAACGTAACAGAAAAGATTGGAGGAACTGAATATGGAAGACAGAAGGGAAATGAGTGACATGATTGAAACCTTTAAATATATTAAAGAGTATGAATAAGGCTCTAGAAGGCAGTATTTTCATTATTAAGCAAAAATCAAAAAACACTGGGGCCTAATCTCAAACCGACAGGAAGGAAGTTCAAAAGTAGTGTCAGAAAGTATTACTTCACAGAAAGACTAGTGAAAACTTGAAACCAACTTCCAGCAGAGGTAGTGGGTCAATCATCCGAACTGAATTTAAATATGCTTGAGATAAACACGTGTCCATCATCTGAAAAAAATACAAAAATAAAATTAATAATAATAATTTAAAAACTCAAAGGGCAGACTCAATGGACCACTAGGTCTTTTTCTGCTGTCAGTTTTCCATTTACTCACACACACACACACACACACACACACACACACTTTCTATTTTTATATTTGTCTGAATGTAAATCCCATCTGAGCTATCGTATTTTTTACTTTCCTATCTCCTACATTAATAAAACAGTTGTCCAGCATGTACAAATTAACCAATTAGCTTTCATTTATTGTTTTCTTAATATGTTCAGAACTGTCAAAGTTTATGGAGTGGAATCTGATTATCATACTTAGAATTTACACTTGTAATAAAAAGAAATTAAGTTAATCATATTGTTTAAAATCCTTTCAATTTTAAGCAGTATTTTTCAACTTGGCAATTTTAAGAGGTGTGGACTTAAACTCCCAGATTTCCCTAGCCAGCATTTTTTTTTTTTTTTTGCTGTAAATAATACTGGCCATTGTGTCCAGAATGGATTTTGGATTCTCATTCTGTCATATATGCTAGTGGCTAGACTATACAACTTTACATTTCTCTTTCAGAAGTAAGCAGTGCTCAATTCAGTGGGACTTATTACATGGTTAATACATAGGATTATAGCCAAAGATTAGTTAAAGGCTACATAGATAGTTTTCTGTACTCCAGAAAGAAAAAATTTAGCAGCATAGCATCTTATTAATTGAACATTAGGAGAAGGGGATATTGTTTTCACAGTTTAAAGAGCATGAAGGACTTTAGAGAGAGGGGAAATTGAAATTTTATATAAAGTTTATTTATCAAACATAATCCTGCTTTATTATTATGGCATTGAATTAAGAGTACAAAGCTTTCAAATTTTTAATACTTATAAAGGTGATTTACAGTTTGGGGAAGGGATTGTTGAAGTTTATACTCATTGACATTATAGCAAGAACAATAAATAAAGGAAGGATTTACTTTATGGACTTAAAAACATAATTTTCAATTTTTTTATTTTTCTGAGAAAGAGAAAAAAAATGAAAACCTCTTTGTGTGAGTGGCAAATATCTCATTTTTTTAAAAGTCTCATTTATATGACCTGATATCAGTAATTGATTATGCGCAGTATCTCAGTTGCCGCTAGTGTTTCTGTGAAATATTTCTGGGTCCTTCGCTTGTGTATTAAGCTGTTTCCTTTACATCACCTTATCAAAGAATTAAATTTTCATAAGTTGCATATTGTAGTGTCTACCTTTAAAATGTTAGCAAGAATCCAGTTTTTGGTATCTTTAATTATGTAGAATGGCTATACAATTGGTGCTTTTTAATTTTTGTGCATATAATACTTTTTTTTTAATTAAAGTTTTGCTTGAATTAGAGCTGCTCTTCAACCTAAAGTAGGATTCACAGGATTCAGCTTTGAATACTCATGACTTAAAATCGTATGCATTAGTTAAGGTATCATCAAATCAGATTATAAAAAACCTGTATGAACCCTCATAAACCAAATAATTGAGATGTAACTCTGTCTGAATTTTGTATAGATACAGAATTTAATAGAAGAAAATTTCATGTTCATGTTTTGAAACTGGACCGAAAACATCTGGAACATTAAGTTTCTTCAAAGTGCAGTCACTGTTTGATTCTGCTGTTTTAATTGATTCTATTACTAAAATGCTTCTTTCTTTTCCCCCATACATTAGTGTAATACACTAAAACTAAACAGATGTCATCTGTAAGTTTTCTCACTGTCCATTTATATACTTGAAAGAACCATAGATTTCTACTTCAGAAACTTTCAGCCTTTGAAAAATTGCTTAATACTGTATTAAGCAAAATACCTAAAAGAAACATACCCCTAAATTTAGAATAACTGTAATACTGCCCATTCAGAATGAAGGCTATACAGCAGTGGTTCTCAACCTTCCTAATGCTGCGACCCCCCCTCCCCGCCGCCGCGACCCCCTCCCCGCCCCCTCCCCATGCACGATGAGGTGACAAAGGGGGCGTGATGGGCTAGCGCGTGCTTAGGCGACCCCTGTGAAAGGGTCGTTCGACCCCCAAAGGGGTCGCGACCCACAGGTTGAGAACTGCTGCTATACAGAAATAATTTATTGTTAATGATGTCATTGACTTTGCATAATGACTTAAAATCCATCAGGAATGTTTATTTTCATGGTTAGTAAAGTACCAAATCACAAAAAGTTCTCTAGCTAAATTTCAGGGTCAGTTTGAAACTACTCTTCTTTGAGGATAGTTTATTTTATTTTCCCAATAGGAATAGGTAGAAGCAAAGTTTAAAGCCTGAACAGATATTTTGGAGTTGATTGGCAAATTTCCATCCGTTTGTGTCACTGCAATTTTCTGTTCCGTTACACTATACTCCCAGTGCAACTGAAGAAAACTCTTCATCCTTTCATGACTTGCAACATCAGCATAAATATCTGTATATAAATGTGAAACAACCTGAAATTTTCAAGTGGTTTATTGGGGGAATGTCCCTCAGTTTTCTTTTAGGTAGAATATCTAAATTTAATAGCATGTAAGAATATAATGTATTATAAATGTAGAACTTGTTAACTATTCTTCATATTGTTAAATATAGATCTGTGGTAGTATTGCAGTTAAAATAGTTATTTTAGGGTAATTATATGTCTTCCAAAATATTTTTTTTTAAAGTAGCTTTCAATGCCCTGATTTAATCAAAATATACACTCGCTTAGAATTGAATAATCCTTTATTTAGCTTCTCATCAGGGTTCTGTGGTGCTGACAAAGCTCTTTCCTTCATTCCGCCAATTTTTTTTTTAATTTTCATGACATATTTAAAGTTAAAATGAAGTTATTCAAAATTGTTTCTGTCACTGATTAACTTCCTCAATTTTTTTCTGTGAAATATTTTTTTGAAAGGTAGACTTGCCATTTTGTGCAGGAGTGTTGAACAAAAAATATTGGCAAGAATATTTTAAAATACATCCAATTTTTCTATATAAAGTAAATTTGAAGCAGATTGCTTAACTGAACAGTGATCCAAATGTGTTTGCTACTTACAGATAATATGGCTGGTCTATTCCGTTTTCCACAAGAATAGAAATATTCCTGATGGATAAAGATGATTACTTTGAGTGGTGCCTAATTTTTATATAAAGATGGGGTCTAGAGTCCTTGAAACTTAAATCTGATGAATTCAATGCGCATTCTAGATGACTTGAGAAGGACTCATCTCTCTAAATCTTGTATTTTGATCATCTTTTTTATTGGGAAATGTTTCAGAGTTTGCCTTTGAACAGAAGCATTTTTGCTTCACAGCTGTCAGAATCAACTCTCTTGCCTAGGTTGAAGCAAATATATTGCAGTTGATCTTCACAGACTGGGTATGAGATGTTCTTCTCTAGATTATACCACTAAGATTTTTACAACTGAAGAAATAGGTAGGTAGAAACCACCTAATCTGATTTTTTTTACATGCAATTAAATGAGATTCTTGGAGTGGTTGTATACATAGTTTATTGTGACTTATGCTAGTTACTTTTTAAAAAGAAAACTTGTACAGAAAATGTATCTTAGCACAGATATATAAATGAATAGTTATATCTATGATATATAATCTGTGTTGTAGTTGGAAGATTATTGTATATTCACATAGGGACGTTATGGCTCCTCTTCCTTCTGATGATACTTAACTATTATGTGTGGTCCTTGGGCAACAATTGTGCTATTTGGGAGAAGTCCTTTTCTGTTGTAAAATTCTAATTTCGATTATGGTATGAAATTGATAAATAGATGGAATTGTTACATAAATAATTTTACCTCTTTTCTAAGAATCTACAACTTTTCTTTAATAAGCTTATTTAATAGGCTGAGGTGAATTTTAGTGAGATTTTTGTATCATACTCGTTTCCAAAGAAATCTTTTAACTGATGTGGAAGAGGGCAAGGTGATACCCTGTGATGTTCTTGATTGACAATTCTTTTGCTTCCTGGTAGGTGGAGCCATTACGCTTAGTATAAGGACTCAGTTGTAGGCTGAAGGAAGAGGAAGACTACTGTTAAAAGAACTGCTGGTAAGTTTACCTTTCTTTGGTACAGATCTTACAAACGATGGTGCAGAGGACTTACCTCATGTCAGAACTGAAGGCTCCTTACTAAGACCTTTCAGGATTCATGCAGTAGAAGCAATAGCAATGACTTGTATCAACATACTAAATAATCCATAGATTCCTTGATACACTTCTTAGAGAATATATGGGGAGGCTTTGGAGATTTGTGAGGCTTACTAGTCACTTGTATTTTACATGAAGGTGCAGGTTGAAGTACTTGCCTGCTTCATCTTTTGGTTAATAGGAACTATGATGTAGTTAGAGACAGATCTTGAGGAGAGAGAGAGAGAGACCAATTGTGTTTCTGTCCATATTGTTTGGTGTGAACATCGTGTACAATAAAATAATTTTGTATTTAGATTACCAATAATATATCTTGCATTTCTGCATGTAGAGTGATATGATTGTTTCAGCACTAAATATTGGTTCTATTTCCAAAGTGATTTGAATCTAGTCTGTCCACCTTCCCTTTAAAATGTGTCCTATTGGGCAGCCTGTGATTTGCCCTGTAATATGAGTCAAGTCCTTGATTGACTGGTTGGTTAGGTTGACTTCTAACAACCACATAGATTTTCTCCTTTCTTCATTTTCTCTAGTCAACTCCTTACTTGCACTGGATTTATCAGCATAGTGTGGCATTATAGACCTGTTAGTGGCAGAGACTGATTCTCTTCCTTCCCCTAATATCTGTCCTTTCTGTATTGCTTTTAGTTGACAGTATGGCACAATAATATCAATTGTGTTTGTGAGTAATACCCTTTAATACACTAAAACAAGTGAAATCTATGTTCATTTGATTTTTTTTCTTGATGTTCAAATTGGTTGAACTGCATCTAAACACAGCCTAATGTGAATAGTGTGTCATGGTAAGATTGAACTGGTATGCAGTAACCTAAGAATTATAAAAATAAATGGAAGTTGTCTATTCAGTTTGAAAAAAAAGCATAGCTGGCTCTGTCAGTTATAATGTACCTTGGTATGAAAGAGAAAGAAGAATTTTAGAAGAGTTTTAGCAGATGTCTTAGCCATGATGTAACTTCCATTCCATTTTTAAAGGATTACTTAGTACTAGTATTGTGGAATAAGTATAATCAGTCATATTGGTTCCAAATGTATAAGAAAACATATTATGATAGAGCAGATACTAGATATTGTTGAATCTATCTTGAAGAAAAACTTTCAAAAAGTTATATGGAAATGGCTTAGAAATATTAAGATTTCCTAGTACTAATGTCATGTTTAAAATGAAAAATCTATGCTTTCATAAAGATTTACTGGTTTTTCCAGCTGTGATTCTGGACTTATTTGAAGCCATGTCTGCAGTGACAAATAAAATGATTATATCTCTAATATCTATCCTTAATTCAGCTAATAAACCTTTCAGAAAAACTCAGTGCAAATGTGTAAATGATCAGATTATTTGATATTGCTCCATCAGCATGTCATCAGATTTTTAACAATGATTTGTTATAGCTTTGTCATTTATTAAATACAACTTTAAAATCTCTCATATCAGATACTGCAGCTGTCCATGTCTATAGTGTAGACAAATATATTTGAGAACCATGACTTTTATACAGGTACCAAAATCCTGTGTAATATTCCGGAGGGTAGAGTTTATTGCCTTTGCTGCTTTAGAGATATAGTAGAGACAATCAGATAGCGTTTGGAAGATGGAATATAGTGAAAGATTGAAAATGCTGACCTTGGTACATATATAGGAATTTAATCTGCCAGCCCTGCAGCAGGAAATGGGTCCTGGAGTCATTGTGGTTGGTTCTGTGAGATTGTCAGCATATTATGCAGCTGCTGTAAAAAAAAAAACACAAACTCAATCCTTGGGGGGGAGGGGAAAAAGTTGATGTAGCAAGCCTTTATATGAACCTATACCTGGAGTACCATATATAGTTCAGTGGACTTAAAACACTATATTGAAAATCTGGTAAAGTTCAGAAATGGCACTCAGAATATCTATCCGGTAAACACTTTTTTTAAAATGAAGAAAGACTCCCACTTTTTGTCTTATGATGTTGATGCATTTTCAGTGGCATCTCTGCTGCCTCCATAGCTGCTCTCCATAATGTCTGGGGATTAGGTCATCCCTGCAATGCTCCTTTAGTAAAGGCATATGTTCTGTTAGGGCTGCTTTGGTGCCTACCACTCTATCTTCTTTTAATGCATTTTTTTGAATGCCTTAAGAGTGTATACAGATATGTTAAAACTAACAGAGGAGATTTTTTTTAAAAAAAAATCTTTGCACTGTAACAAAAGGCAGAACAAATAGGATGACTATGAATAGTGAAAATAGAAGCAGATAAGTATTATATATGCTTAGAAACTGTACGTGTTTTTCTTTTTATTGTTTTTAGAAAATCTTCAATAACAGATGAAATAATAGAAAGTAAAATGGAGGCTGATACAAATAAAAAATTAAGAATCACTTGCCATACTAAATGAATTCACATTTTCGGGCTCAGACTAATTTTATTCTGAAGTCCTGAAGAATTCTGGTGTATAATTTTTCAGAGTTAGTGGCAATAGATGAAAGACTGCGAATGTGCAGTTCAGTAATATGGACAAATATTTTTCCCTTCAAAAGAGGTAAAACAGAGGATGCAGCCAACTGTCAACAAATGAGTAGTTTTCTGTGCTTAAAATGGAGCTGGTCCAGTTAGCTTCCTAATTAAACTGTTAACTACAGGTAGTCCTTGACTTACAACAGTTCATTTAGTGACCATCCGAAATTACAATGGCACAGAAAAATGTGATTTATTACTATTTTTCACACTTATGACCATTGCATCATGCATACCCATGGTCTCATGATTTACATTTGAATGCTTGACAACTGGTTCATATTTATGACGGTTGCAGTG
This sequence comes from Thermophis baileyi, assembly GCA_003457575.1. Classification (NCBI taxonomy): domain Eukaryota; kingdom Metazoa; phylum Chordata; class Lepidosauria; order Squamata; family Dipsadidae; genus Thermophis; species Thermophis baileyi. The sequence continues at coordinate 528,140 of QLTV01001694.1, read as the reverse complement.
TCCTGGAATCATGTGATCCTTTTTGCAACCTTCTGACAAGCAAAGTCAATGGGGAAGCCAGATTCACTTAACAACCATGTTACTAATTTAACAACTGCAGTGATTCACTTAACAAATGTGGCAAGAAAATTCGTAAACTGGGCAAAACTCACTTAACAAATTTCTCACTTAGCAACATAAATTTTGGGCTCGGTTGTGGTTGTAAGTAGAGGACTACCTCTAATAGTATGCTATATTAATACTATTAGGCAACAATAAATTGCAATGATAAGTTGGCTAAAATGAAGAAAACTAATCCAAGATAAGTGACCTACATAAGGGCTGGAAAAAATGTAACTATCCTGATATCTCTTATACTCTTCTACAAATGGAAAAGTAAAGATCAAAAGTATCCAGTTTTATTGTATATCAATTATCTGTACTTGATTTATTCTGGTTGGTATGCTCCTTGTTACTGATGTGGTGTGCTTTATAGTTTATTAGGGCAGCAGAGTAAAACTTTCAGACTTAGTAAACGTTGAAAACGTGGTATTATCACTATATAGTCTTTCAAAAGACTTAGTATTGGAGTTCTTTGAGAATTTGCCTTCTGTTTTCCCTCACTTTGCATAGTTACAGAGAGAAAGAAATGGTTTGCTTTCACGTAAGATTATTTGAGGGAATTTAAACTAAATACGTACGGTTTTTGCAGTTGTTAAATATATGGAAAAACAAAATTACATGTATTGTAGGATGAACATGCATTGATCAAATTCTCAGATTTTAAATGCTGTATGTGGTTTTATATTTTATTTTTTTCATTCAATTCTCAGACTGTCTGGACAAGTTCCTGCAATTTTCTTGGCAAAGATTTTCAGAAGTGATTTGCCATTGCCTCTTTCCTAGGGCTGAGAGAAAATGACTGGCTTAAAATCGCCAAGCTGGCTTTGTGTCTAAGGCAGCACTAAAATTCATGGTCTCTCAGTTTCTAGCCAGGTGCCTTCACCACTACACCATTAGCCTGTTTATTATAACGTTGTGGAATTTCTTGTGCTACTTTTCAGATATACTTATTTTCCTAGATAACTATGTTAGCACCTGTTCTCTAATTTATTCAAGATTATTAGAAGTGGGAGTACTGAATTATCATAACTAGTAACAAAATATATGCAAACTAATAACAAGAAAAACATATACAAACAAATTAAATGAAAAATATGAAGATATAAAATTCACATGATGGCAAAGCTATGTTGTGCAAAAGATACTGGTACAATTCTGATTTTGTATTTTAAATGCTTTGAAAACATAAACTCAAAGTACTGTTAATATGTTGTTTATGTCAGGTTTAACTTAATTTACATTCAGCTTGCAATATATATTCAGCATCATTTTGCTACTTATTAAGTAATTTATTTCCTTACTTTAAGCGATGCTTTAATGCCACTCCTGGGAACAATTTCTAACTTCACCCTTTTGGTAACTATTACAGATATGTAATTTCATATGTGTGTTGTTATATGTTTGTGAGAGAGGAAGTTCTCTACATGCTTGGACCTTAGCTCCCTAATCTTTCATGCAAGTTTGTTTAGTTTATACTTTAATAAAAAATAATTATATAAAAAGTTTTCCCAGTTAGAGAATTTAATATATACCTTACTAGAAATACCCTTTAGAAATGTACAAGGAGGACAGGAAATGTTGCAATATGAATTATTCCTGTTCAGCATTCTGGTTAACCAGCTATACCTTCATTCAGAATATTCATTCCATCTTTTACCATCTACCATTTTTAGTTCCTTTCATCAGTTCCATCCCCCAAAACTCTGGCTTCTGTGACTATTCTTACTACTCATTCATTATTACTTTTTTGATGTTTTGTGTGAGATATCTTCTCAGTTTTTTCCCCTTAGAAGCTTGTTGTATTTCAGCAAACGTTGGCTGCTCCAAGCTTACTTCTAACCTCTTGCATTTCAATAGCCTATGTTATCTATGGAGATTGCCGGTGTTCTGGAAAAAAAAATGCAGTTTTATGAGGCCAGGAATGTTATTTTCTAGACATGAATCAGAAGTATCTATTTCAGTAGACAGTAACTATGAGGACTGGCAACACTACCAAAAAGTCATGAAAAATAGTAGATCCAAGAATGCTACATGGATAGATGCCGAAATGCCTGGATAAATAAAAACAGAAACCAAGTCTTCAGATCAGGACTGCTTGTATAAACACTTACGCTTAAAACTCCTAATGTGAAATCAATCCTTAACCATAATAAGGAACTGGAAGGTTGATTTGGCAACCTTCAGCTGGTGAGTCTTTTCTTGTAGTTTTAATTTAGGACAAACTAAGAAAGCCAACTCATGGATTTCCTGGCTTTATTTCACCACCACCATTACCACCACCACCATCACAACACATACACGAACAGTCACTCTAGATGGGAATTTTAAATGGTTGGTGCCAAGGGTCCAGTCTGTCTTACAGCCAAAACCAAAATGGCCATGAAGAGCAGTGCCAAGGACATGGGAAGGAAAAGGAGGTAACATGCCTGCAGCAGCCTAAAATAGCCAACAGGTATGGGCAGCTCATAACCTCTGCAGGCATCATCAACATCCATCAATGAGATATATTTTTTTAACTTATGCTCAGTTGTGTCCGATTCTCAGAGACTGCCTGGACTAATCCCTGCAGTTTTCTTGGCAAGGTTTTTTGGAAGTGGTTTGCTATTGCCTCCTCCTTAGGGCTGAGAGAAAAAGGGAATGATTGGTCCAAGGCAGAATCTTATCGGACTTTACAATATTACCTTACTGGTCACCTATGTCTTCTTAAACATGTGAACTTTTTCTGACTTTGAACTTAGTTCTCTTTTGTGTTGTATGTTTGCCATTTTTTCAGCAAGAAAAAATATATTAGAATCTTTATCACAAGTGTATGTGTCTGAAATGATTTCATGCCTGTTTATGAACTAGATGAGTTTATTATTGTTGATATTTAATTTTAGTCAATTATTGTGACTTGCAAGAAAACTTTTGCAATTCCATAAGTGTGAGATAAATCGAATATAGTGCCTTATGGGCAGTAATGAAGATCATAACTTTATTACCAATACAAACAGATTTAATATAAAATAATACACTAGTTGAGGATTTTCATAAGTAAATACAGGTAGTCCTCAACTTATAACAGTTCATTTAGTGACTGTTCAAAGTTGCAACAGAACTGAAAAAGCGACATGACCGTTTTTCACACTTAACAACCGTTGAGGCATCCCCCAAGGTCCTTTGATCAAAATTCAGAATGCTTGGCAATTGACTCCTATCTATGACAGTTGCAGTGTCTCAGGGTCATGTGGTTTCCTTCTGCGACCTTCTGACAAGCAAAGTTAATGGGGAAGCAACGATGTTACTAACTTAACTGCAGTGATTCACTTAACAACTATGGCAACAGAGGTCATAAAATGGGGCAAAATTCAGTTAACAAATGTCTCACTTACCAACAGAAATGTTGGGCTCAGTTGTGGTTGTAAGTCAAGGACTACCTGTAATAAATCAACAAAGAGTGACACAATAAAGCCAATAAAAAGTTATGGAGATCTTTTTAGCCAATGGTTATATATTTTTAACTGGGAAAGGTAAGACATTTCTGTGATTGTCTCAGAACATTTTAGAGGGATTCATTCAAAATAGGTGTTTGACTATAAGATGAATAGAAATCCTCAAGCTTAATAGAGCATTGTTAAGCTAAATTCTATTTCACTTTGGAAATCCTTTTGAACCTTCTGTCTCATATAAAAACAGACCTGAATATGCTGCATACCTTACCTATTCAGCAACATTTATATTGCATACATTCTATATAAATATGTCCTATAGGAATTCTGTAATTGTAAGTGGTCCTGCATCTGTGTTAGTAACATGCTTAGTAATATTGATTTGCTCAGAACATCTACACTGTCACATGCTTCCTGAGCATAGCTTTCTGAACCATGTATGTAGATACAACGGGTTAGATATCGTTCAACCATATTGGATTACAGCTCAAGTTGTGGATCATTATGGCCAATGGCCATGCTTGCATGTAATTCAGGAAATTGTAATCCAACACATTTGGAGAACATCAATTAGTAAAAGGTTGCCAAATCTTATGCACCATGTTAAATCAGAAAGACCCCTTTAAACTATTGATATTTTACATTTGTGGCATTGTCTAATTTAAATACCCATTGAGACTGCCCTCTTACTCTATCACAGCAAGAAAAGCAGAATTTTGTAGGGCCTTAAGATTGCCAAAGGTAATTGTATAGCCATGAAATGTTGTAGAAATTTATGATTACTTTAAAGTGGACTATATTGTTTTCTTTAACATTGAACACTTTTTGGTGAATAATTAATTTTCAGTCTTCTTTTGGGGCAAGTAGCACATTTTAAGTGTTGTGTGATTCCCCCCCCCCAAAATGACCACTTGCCTAGGGTGGGAGACATAAGCAGTTAAAAAGTAATCTTTCTCACTTTAGCCATGCTTTTGTTTGTCCTTTTTCTGGATAGATAGCAAACAAGGCCCTAGGCTGTTGACACCTAGGATTTTTATTTCTAAGATACTGTACATTTGGAGCCTAGAGGGGCTACCTTACAGTTTTCCAGCTTCAAACTTTTTAAATGTAAGAAGTGAAAAAGGGTGGGCAGCCTGGTGGAAGAAAGCAGCTACAGTTGCAATAGCAGCCACTGACATGCAGTGTTAATGCCTTTGTACAACTTTGAGATGCACTGAGCATAATGTAGAAAACATAGTGTTTATTCAAAGAAGAAAAGTATTAATGTGCACATTGGTAAAATGGCTTAAATGTGGATGCTTTCAAAACTGTATTCCATTATATCCCATAACCATATCCCATTTTCAGACATGCATTATAAAATTCTACCGTATGTCGTAGATATGTATATAGATGTTACACATAGATTTTAAATTAAAGGCTTTAACATCATTTTGCTCTTTTTGGAACTAATAAAAATATTGGCCAATATTTACCCTATCCTCCAAATTAAAGAGATAAAAAAAGAATGCTAGAATAAAGGGCCAAATCAGTGTTTAAGTCAGAAGAAAAAACTACTTGTCAGCTGTCATGTCTAGAAAGACTACGAAGCCACAAGTATGTAGGGTTGAATGCTTTAACCTACAGCACTGCATTTTTTAAAGTTCTTGCTGGAAGAATACTTGGTATTCATTGCATTTTAGTAGGCATTTGTATTTGTTGGTAAGATAGATAATTCTGGATCTTTATAGCAGAATAAAGAAACAGTACTAGTTTTGCCTTCCAAACTACTTTGATTATGGGAAATTCTTATTACTGATTTACTAAAATAATCATGGAGTAGATGTTTTAGACTTAGAAACTTGCTGTGTCTTCTCTGATACTAAGAATCCTGTCTAAACTCTCTTGAGATCAACTCTTTATTGAATTGATCTCATTCTGATCAATTCTATTTCTGTGTGCAGTTCACTTTTTTGTTACTCGGGAGACAATTTTGGTTGGTATTTTAGGTTGGTAGAATTAGGAAATAAATGTATTAGAGCAATTTCTGATGGGCACAGAAACAATAACCTTTGCAAAAAGGATAAACATTGAAAATATTCTTGGTTTGAATAACATATAACACTGATGGCAAACCTTTTTTTGCTCGGGTGCCAAAAGGGCGCACGCGCGTGCCCACACCCATAATGCAATGCCCTCCCCCCGCGCATGCGCACACAACCCCCCCTGCGCTGCCCTCCCTGCGCATGCGCGCAGACCTCACTGAAGCCTCCGGATTTCCGGTAGGTCCGTTGGGCTGTTTTTCGCCCTCCCCAGGCTTCAGGAAAGCCTCCGGAGCCTGTGGATGGTGAAAAACAGGCCCAACGGGCCTACCGGAAGTTTGGAAACGAACTTCTGGTTGGGCCGTTTTTCACCTTCCCCAGGCTTCAGGAGGCTTTCCTGAAGCCTGGGGAGGGAGAAAAACGGCCCAATGGGCCTACCAGAAGTTTGTTTCCGAAAATCAGCACGCGTGCCATAGGTTCGCCATCACGGACATATAGCATAGATTCATAAAAGAGAAAACTAGAAATCAACTTTGTGGTAAGCGAAATGTTATTTGACTGATATTTTCATTGTAGCTTTCTACCTGGAGCAGATTATGTTAAATTCATCATCTGTGTGTGGGAGTTTACAATATTTTTCTGGAAATTGTATCTACAATTACCAGCATCCTAATACTTTAAGAAACATAGTCAATATAATTGCTAAAAGAATTATTTAACTCTTGTTTTTATGTGTACATAAAACTCTGCAGTTACTTGTTCTGATCTAGTCATTCCTTGTGGTTGAGGGAATTAGGTATTTGCGTGATGTACTTGATTAAGTCATTTGTGGATTAGCTTTATTAACTGAAATAGTGAACACCTTCCATATATACTTTTCAAGACTCTAATTCCTGGAGGTAAAAATTCTTAAGGGCAATGAGATAAAACTAAAACAATGTTTTAGATTGTGTCATTGCTATTACGTATAGACTGTGTTTTTAGATGTGTGGGAGCAGATAATATCAGTAAAGCATATATATTGCTGAAAGCACATATTTTCCATAGCATTCTTTCATTCTTCTTAATAGGTAGGATTTTTTTAAAAAAAAGATTGTTTAAAATTCATAAATATTAATTATTGCCACTTTTATAAATGAGATGAAGCTTTTTTATTCTGAGTTCAGTGTTGTAATTATTAATTGATAATGCTACTTGCAATCGGAGTTTTAATGGAAGGCCAGTTGATACAAAAAGCTACAATGTAAGTTTCTTGATAGGACTAGTTTAATATATAAATTTAGTTTAGTTAGCATAAGATAGAGAATTTAGCATATGCCATTCTTAGTCATCCAATGTTCAGATTGGCGAGTGATCAGCTCTTTAAGCTTTCATTCTGTCTCTCTTTCTTTCGTTCGTTCAGGTTTTCGCCCCTCCCCAACAACGTGCCTGTAGAGTGGGGCTTCTCCCACTTGGCTGAGGACGTCTTAACTGGATCGATTGTGGGGAGGAGCAGCAGCAGCAGTTCTGAGGGTGAGTAGAGGCTGCCAGGGTTCAGGCCTGGATTCATGCCTCTCTTCCCCTGCTCTCTTCCTTAATTTAAGTGGGGGAAAAGTTGGTATTTTAAAAACACTTTAACATCCTAAAAGGACATTGCTTTGTATGGGAAAAATATAGACCGCAGTTCACCTTTGCTATCATAGAACCTAAGAATTTTCTTAATGAGTTGTTCTTATACAGTAGGTGGCTTACAATCAATCATTTAAATTTAAAATTGGAAAAACCCTCAGAATCAATATAACAGCAGCTAAGAAAAGGTCCACAGCAGTCTGGCTGGAGCTAGTTCTTCTTTTTGTTTCCATTTTGGAAGCACTTAAAAAGTTGAAAGTAACTGCAAACATTTTAGAGGTTAATTAGATTTTTTTAAAAATTCTAGGGTTGGATCAACCCACTTCAATATAATACCAGCATAACTATGGTATGAATAAGTAATTAACAGTTGTATAGCAATATGTTAGATCTTTCTTTTTGTTCAAGAAGTAATGTTTACCTACATCTTTCAGTTTTAGCACTTTTTCATTGTCCCAGCAGCCTAAAAAAATTAAAAGACTTGATTTTCCCTTTTTGAGAAATTTGAGAAAATATTAAAAGACGTGACTAAATTTAGAATGCATTGAAGTACTTTTCTTTGAAAATGACACAGAAAAGGAGTATGAAAATGTATGATCATACCCACTTGATTAGAGAGACAAGTGGTTTCATTGGGATGTTGAGCAATAATAAGGATCAAACAGGTTGTTTAAATATTTGGGAATCAGTGGCTTTATTCTCCACTTCTTAAAGATGTTTGATCACCTGTTCAAATATTACTTGAGAGTATGAAAGTGGCCTATATTTGATTTTGAATTCAAAGTAACCATTAGGTAGAAAGAATATGGAATTATGTTAGGTTTATAATTATGATTACATTTGTTCCTTTTTCTTGGTTGCAACAAAGTGATAATATTTATGTTATAGGCTCAAAGTTTATACTACAGTTGGGGTAGAATAACCTGTTCTAGTTTTATAGGAGAAAATAATTAACATTTTTAATATTACCGTACTTCCTCTTTTTATAATTTTAAGGCTGAGTAAGAGCATCCTATTAAGATCATTTGTACACTAGGCCTGTGCAATGGACAGAAAAATATTTTTGTGAATCCTCCTAAATTGGCAGGGGAATACTTTTTAACTGGGACTTTCGATTCCATAATCAGGAAATATTCCAAAAAATTTCATTTAAGGGATAAGTAGAAATGTTCAGGCAGGTTTATTTGAACTGAGGTGGTTTAGATAATTTTAAGCATGATGGCAACACTAACCTGGTGGTGATTGTCAGTGATATGAAAAGTCCACATTATAATGCATGCAATATATATTTTATGGCTGCTAGTTTTTTAAAGTCTATCATTAGTGGAAAGTTGTATTATGTGAAAGAAATTCTAGATGCTGACATGATTTAATTTCATTTAAAGTTTTTGATTACTTTTACTTGATTTATTGAAGTTATAATACAGTAATTCTCAAGTGGTAATAATGGATGACTTTCTTGTAAAACTGGGGATAGAGCAGATTTCAACTTGAATAAATGCCTTTAATAATGCATCATGGTTTATTAAAAACACTTTCTTTGAGAACTGTGGATTACTTGCAGATATTTCCTATGTGGTACTTTTACTTTTATGTACTTAAGAGCAGGAATGGTTTGTGATAATAATAGCAATGCAAAATTTAACAGAATGAAATAAATATGCTATTGTTATATTTGAAATTCATGCATCATGTACACTACTTTGGCCGCAGAGCTTTTATGGAGGCCCTTCATATTTTTCAACCTCATATTAATTATGTTACTTTCTGAGGTATAGGATTTTTTCTCCCAGAGAGTTGCATGTAATAATTTGCAGCGTTTATTTTGGCAAACCAAATACCTAAATTTAGAATTTAAACATATTATGTGTTTATTTAGTTGTTAGCAGAAATGATTGACCCAAATTGTTTGAAGGGCCACATTTTCCACTCAGAGAATGTTTGAGGGATACTCTTGATTTCTTAGTTCAAGCATTCTTTGAAGCAAAATGCAGTATAAGTCTATGCTGTTCAACTGTTGGGAAAAATACTACCATCATTTATGAAAAGCTATTTCACTGTTGGTTCTTGATGAATTATTTTTTCATTGTTTTGTCAAAATACCAGAGGTCCACTGATAAACAGTCACTTAAACCTAATTAAGAATTATTCTTAATAGGATTGTAAGCATACAAACTGACTGTTATGACTAATCTGGTTTCCTAATTAGAATTCTTTAAAACAAGTTCCCTAAGGGCTGAGATAAGTAGTTTAACAAACTGTTAGCTCTTATTAATACTGAATATTTTTCCTGGCCAAATGACATCAGCTTATATATTTAATCAGCAATAATATAAGTCATAATGAAATTGTGCAAACAGTAATATTTCAGCTGTGATGTCATCTTAAGGCCTTTGAGGATTAATTAAAATATGAATTTTGCTTAATCTAAGAAGTAGTAACTGATTATATTCATTTGGTAAAGAATTTTCTTTTAGGGCAAATAGATCCTCTTTGAGGTGGTGGGGATATGTGACTTCCCAGTGTGGTTTACAGACAATTTCCTGTGGGTCAGGAAAGCTTTCTGCTTTCATGCATGAACTGTAGTCATATTTGTGTGTGTATGGGTCTGGCTTTTAATAAAGGCTTCTTTTATAGTCTGGGTTCATCTGCATAACGACCCAATGCTGGCTTTCTGCTGCTAATTGTGTCCTAGTTCATTGTTATATTTTCATCCTTAAGTGCTTTGATAAGAATCAGAAGCAGGGGAAGTGAAAGTGGGCCCCAACCAAAGATGCAATCTGGATTAGGGCCAGCACGCCTTTCCCCCAACATCACAGTGGGGTGGTCATTATCATGCATAGCTTTGCCTTAATTTATTCTTTCCATTTTCAAATTTTAGATTCAGAATTTAACATTGGACTCATAATGCCTCTATGAACTGAATTACCTTTCATTTAGCACCAATATTACTGGGTTTTATTTTGCTACGCATGCTTTCATTAGCTTACTTGTATTAATTTTGTGAATGTATGTAGTATTAACTATATTCTTTTACTTGTCCATTGCCCTGGTGCCACAGTGGTTAGAATGCAATATTGCAGGCAAACTCTGCCCATAGTCTGGAGTTCGATCCTGACGGGGCTCAAGGTTGACTCAGCCTTCCATCCTTCCAAGGTTGGTAAAATGAGGGCCCAGATTGTGGGGGCAATATGTTGATATTTTAAACCACCCAGAGAGTGCTGTAAAGTACTATGGGGCAGTATATAAGTCTAAGTGCTATTGCTTCTGACTGTATTTGTCTCTGCTTCACATTCTTAAACACTTGAATTTACATACACAAATTAAACTCTAGAGTATGCAAGATAACTGCATAAACACTTCATTTTTAAAACATCATTCCTTTTGTTCCTACAAACAGTATTGAACAGAACAATTTTGTTTTGGGGTGATTAGTAAATACCCAGTTGAAGTTTTCTTTGGGTTTCAAATTTTAGTGCATTATTTTTGAAAATACACGAAGCTTCCTTCTTTCACAGTCATAGTTGTTCAATGATATCTGGAAAGTCTGTCACCTATAGAATTTGGAGGAAAAATATGACAAATTGGGTTCAACTCCATTCACTTCTGGAGTGTAAAAGCCCATGTAATAGCTTCAGAAATATTTTCTAACATTGTCCAAAGAACCACAAAATGTTATTTAAATTCGCTGTCCAGAATCCCTTATCTGTGAGATAAGCAGCTATATAAATATGACAAAATACATAAATAAGAGATTGTCTAGATCCATTAGCATCTATGAGGAACACATTGCTTCCTCTGACATAATAGTCGCATTATATGTATGCATTAAGGCAATGCTGCAATTCGAGACTCAAAGGAGAAAAGTATGTAGTACTTACGTTGAACTTCTTTAAGTTAAACCATTGCACATTGAGTTTTCAAGAGATTGACAGCAATAAATAGAAATAAAAATAAAAATGCTTTTAAAATGTAGGCCATTTAAAAAAATGAAGTCAGAGTTGAAAAACAAGAAAAAATATCCATTGAAAATAAAACATTGTGTGCCTTTCTCTGCACACATGCAATTAAAGCAACAAGAAACTTGCCAGAGCAAAAATATTTTGTATTGCATCTGAATCTGAATCTTGGTTTATTAATCCATTAACAAGCTTAAATTTGGAAATGAATGCCCACTGTTTTATTAGACAAAAAGATGCTGGCTTTTCTACTATTTAATTTAACTATCCTTTTTACATGAATAATTATGTGACAATGATTGTAAACATGCTACTTGTTTCAGGTAAAAAAAGAACATTTATTTTTTGCATATTGAGTTCTTTACAGGAAAAAATAATGGCTGTGCTTTTAAAAAGGCTAGGCAAATAGCATGTGAAGTGGACAAAAATAAAGGTGTGAGGTAAATTCTCTTAAGTAAGGCTTTCCATAGTGTCATCACTGGTGAGAGGTAATCTAGCTGCCAGTAAATGATGTTATGAGTAACTAGCTGATTATCCGGTGTTGCCCGGGTATTTATTTATCCCTATCTTGTATTAGACAGGAAAAGGAATGAATTATATCTATAGTGTCAAATCAAAGCAATTTTATTTACAGGGTTTTAAAAGTATGTTCAAATCCCAGCTACGGAACCTGTGGAGAGCTGGGGGATTTAGAAGCGCCACCCCCCTGCCTCTGCCACCACCCGTTTTACCATTTCCTCAAACTGGCCCTGGAACATAAATCCCTGAGCTGGCCCATGCTGCGCCTCCTCCACCCCTGCTGAAATAGGCTGAGTCTCCTCTCTGGCCTCCATACCTGTTTCGCCTCAGTTGGGGTGGTCCCATCCTTCGCGCAATGAGTTGGGTTAAAGGACGATCCTGGGAACACGAGCCGAAGCTGTGAGGTGGGGCCGGACGATTTGCTTAGGCCATGGTGCGCTGAATCAAAGGCCTCTGTACTGGCCTAATCAGGCTCCCTTCGTTTCGTAGGCCTACTGTGTGAGGGAGGCCTAGGCCTTAGATGGGGCAAAGGACGATCCTGGGAACACAGGCCGAAGCTGTTCCCTGTGAGATTGGGCCTCCGCAGTGAGGTGGGGGTGAGCGATCCGCTTAGGCCATGGTGCGCTGAATCAAAGGCCTCTGTACTGGCCTAATCAGGCTCCCTTTGCTTCGTAGGCCTATTGTGTGAGGGAAGCCTAGGCCTGAGTTGGGGTGAAGGATGATCCTGGGAACACAGGTCGAAGCCGTTCCCTGCCGCCGCAATGAGGTGGGGTGGGCGATCCGCTTAGGCCATGCCACATTCAATCAAAGGCCTCTGTACTGGCCTAATCAGGCTCCCTTCATAGGCCTACTGTGTGAAGGAGGCCTGAGCCTCTTCAGAAAAACGCTGAGTTAGGCTCAGTGTACAGAACACGACTGTTGTTCCGAAAGGCCACTCCTAGGGGGGCTAGGGGTGTCTTACCCCCACAGTATTTGTCACCAGATAGTCATATGTGTACCAAGTTTGGTTGAAATTGCTCGAGGCGTTCCAGAGTTATGCTGGAACATACATACATACAGCCATTTTTATATATTATATATATAGATATAGATGTAGAGATTCAGATACTCAGCTGGAGAGACTTTGAACTAAAATCTAAAAGCTTGCCAATGGCATTAAAGTGATTGTTTTTTCTGCCCAAATGATTTAGTTGATAGTTATGACAATAAAATGAAGTGTGAAGAGCCATAATTCCTTGAATGTGATGCAAACATAATAAAAAACCCAGTCATTATGAGTGTGTGTTTGCATTAATAAGATATTTTAGGTCTTTAATGGTAGAAGTGCATAAAGCAGATTTTAGGACTAGGAATAAATTGGGTCTAGTTTTCACTCCGGCAACTTTCCTGGACAATGTACTCTGAAGCTAGTTCATCAGACATAGTAGACATCAAACATAATAGAATAAAATACATATAGACGATCAGACAGTTACAGATCTAGCTATTTTCCTATAAATAATATTACACAATCATTTGGCATTTGACATTCAGTCTCATTAAAACCAATTAGCTAGAATAGGCTTAGAATCTGTAGGAATACCTACTGTGATGAAGTGAGCTGTGAATCATAAAGACTTATGCAAGAATAAATTTATACGTCTTTACAGTTCCAAATGACACTGGAGGTTAATGCTTTAATGCTTTATAAGTGCAGCACAAGTTATCGTGAGTCCACAATAACAGTATATTTATTTTCTAATGAAAACACCAGGGAATCCTATGGGTTGAAATCAAATAAGTGGCTATATAATTATAAACTTGTAACACAATGCATAAATATCTAGCTGTTAGATGGTTATATTGATCTTAAAGTAAATGCTTTTTATTTCCACTCTTCTTCTGGCTACTAGCCATTTGGTTTTCCTTTTATTTATCAGGATTCCCAACAGGAAGCTGTGGCACAACACAATATATTTAAACTAAAATATGGGTTCTTAGCTGCAGGCAGAATAATAACTAGCTATATTAGGGTATTGGTTCCCGCTGAAAGTCAAAATCCATTAAATTATGCAATAGGAGTTTTTGTCTCTGCTTTTGGAGTGAAATTTCAAGACATCTATTCTATAGGTTGAAGTCCAATGCTACTATGCAGTCCAATCATTAGTAGCATTGGACACCATTAGACTTACCTGACGTGTTCTATGATCTTTCCAAGCAGTTTGAAAGCAAATCTGGCTGAAATACTGATTAATTCACCACTCTAATCACAAAATAACATGGTGGGATGCTATCTTTGAGAGTCAGTAGGTTGGTATTCTATCTAATGGAATACTTATCTTTCCTTGATACCGTATCATAAAACAATACAAAAAGAATTAAGTTAGTCTAGCTTCTGCTACATTAGAGTACGACACTAATTTTTTATGAAGTACTTGTTTTATGTTTCATGCTAAGAGATAAAGAAATATTTGTATAAATGCTTAAGTTGGATTGGACAGTTTAAGAGGTAGAATTTTCAATGAAAATGGAAGATTCACTTCATTTCATTTTTTGTAACTTTCAAGACAGGTAAAGTGCAGAATAGCATATTTATGGATTGATGGTTTACAGTAATAGTTTTAGATAATATTTTCAGTGGCAAGAACACTTAAACTTTCTCTCTCATTCCCTTTAAGAGTTTGTGAATTTATTGTTCCTTTTATTTGAAGACCAGAGATGAAAAATCATACATTTTTTAAAGTTGTTCCAGGTAACAGCTAATTCTATAGGACTAGTTACAGAGACATTTCCCTTTCCTTTTTTAATGGTAATCTATTAAATGGTAGCCTAAAATTAATGGTAATCTAAAGCCTATACTTTGATGGCAGCATATACAGATAGTCCTTGGCTTATAACAGTTCATTTAGTGATTGTTTGAAGTTACAACAGCACTGAAAAAAGTGACTTATCACCATTTTTCTGACTTACAACCATTTCAGCATCCTCATGGTCATGTGATCAAAATTCAGACATTTGGCAACTGACTCTTATTTATGACGATTGCAATGTCCTGGGGTTGTGTGGTCACCTTTTGCAACCTTCTGAGAAGCAAAGTCAATGGGAAAGATTTACTTAATAACCATGTTACTAACTTAACAACTGCAATGATTCACTTAACAACTGTGGCGAGAAAGGTCATAAAATGGGGCAAAATTCACTTAACTGTTTCACTTAGCAATAGAAACTTTGGGCGGTCATAAATTGAGGGCTACCTATATTCTGAATATTTTTACTATCTTTATATATGTCCATTCAATTATTAGCCAATTAGCTTACGTAGGCTTTATAGACTGTCAAATGATAAGTGGTTGCAGCAATCCTTTATTTAAAAATGACCTGACCAGAAAAAAATGATAATTTCAGATGTACAATCTGTGGGATAGTAACTGATATAAAAAAACAATTTCATGTATTCATTTCTGAAACATGGCTGTACTTTATGACCTTTCTTGTACTGTATTGGCTGTGACTCCCTTGGCTGTTATTTTCTGACAACCTGTGTATTTTTGCCTAAAAAGAATAATCCAAAATTCTGAATTTTGGAATTTTTTTGTATCTGAGCAATATATTGGTCATGTTGGAACATTGCTCTTTTGCATTCCTCAATATAGCAGCTAAATAAATTGTGGAAATTACAGTATTTCTATCATCTTCTGTTAGTTATGAGCTATATTTATGTCTTCCAGCTAAATTAAAATTTAAAAAAAACATAGTTTGATTTGGAATTTAGATTACTGAGTTATGTTGGAAAATAACACAAACATGTTAGAAACAAAATAAACATCAATTCAACTTCTTTCTCCAACATGATTCTCTAAGCATCCATTCACTGTACTCTTGAAGTGCAATATTCATTACTGTATATTTGGAAATGGTCACACTGCAAGCAAAGTATCCTCTCCAATACCATCCTAATTTCAAAGAACATCTCTTAACTATAAACCACAAGCTTTCTTAGAAAATAAAAATAATGGGTAATTCTGGCTTAATGCTTTATATATAAATATGACTCTCTATATAAAAAGGGAAAAGGACAGTAGAGGAAATATGAACTATCTTGCAGCAGGAAGGGATAGCATTCTGAAAAACTGTCCTTTGTCACCCATGGTAGCCATTTTGTGAATCAAGAGGCAGAAGCTGTTTTATTAGAGTATCTGCAAGTTCTGAAAATATTAGCTGTGCTTGCCAACAAGAAAGGACACTTGGTTTAACTGCTTCTTGTTAAGAACTTTTTAATTAGACTTTATTGTATTACTGCTTTATATAATACACAACATACTCTATGGATATTACTTTCTCATGTAGTTTAACCAATCTTGGGGTAAGGCAGCTGAAAACATTCACCTTTATTTGCAGAGTCAGGTTTTGTTTTTGTTTTTAAAAAGTGGAACTTTTATGTCTTTTGTATATTGAGTTTAATTGCTCCTTAGTTTCATTATATAAAAAACATTTAAGTCAGCTGCCAAGAAAACAAAACATGCAAAATGCACTTAATAGATGAAGCTTAATGAACTTTGGCATGCCTGACTTAAATGTTGCAAACTGATGGATGAGTCATTTGCACATACCATATAAATAACTTACATAGGCATCTAAGTTTGAGTTTCTGCCAAATAACCTGGGAGAGTTGCCATTTTTGCTTAGCTTCCATTAAATTAGTGCTGGTTGGTAGTTAGCACAAATGGGTGTGTACATGTAAAAGAATGTAACCTACTATGTCAGTATTGGTATGTGAGAACATGCCTTATACTTGACCTGTGTAAGCAAGACCTATAATTTTTCAGGCTTGTCTCAACAGGAAAGCTTTTATTAAGGGGGCTAAACTAACTCAACAGAATGGATGGCAGGAGCTTTCTCCTTCAAAATCTATACTTTCTGTGGTTGAAAATAGCTTTAAAATACTTTATGGCCAATCAGATACAAGCAACACATTAATGTAAATGCAGAATAAGCAACAGCTATTGAACACAATCTGATAATTTATTGATTCTTTGACAGTAGAAGTAGTATTCATTCTTATAGCTGGAAATAAGTATAAAATCCTTTCATATCAGCATATTTGCATTAAGGGTAATACATGATATCTATTAAAAACTCCTATATAGTCTGTTTAATTAAAAATCTTATTCCTCTTTAAAGTTCCATCATGCTTTTTTTCTGCAAATTCCTTAATTCTCAGCTTAATTTTATTCTATAAAAAGATTCATATTTATACTGTCATTTTTTTCCATTTTTTAAAGTTTTCATAAATTTTGAGCTACAGTACTTTGTTATTGGATTTTGCTACAGTATACAAGAGAGTTATGCCTTAGTAAAACAGTTTTCACAACAAAAGTTTCTACTACTGACTTCTGACATAGGATCATCTTAAACAACTGTATGGTAACAACTGAATATAGTGTCTTAAATTTGCTTTAATCTACTATAATTTGTTACACTTCCCTCAGATCTATGGGATATTTGACTTTATTTTTTAAAAAATAATCTACTATCTTTACTTCTGCTTCAGATTTTCAGTGTAGTGTATATAAGAAAAATTATATATATTTTAGATACTAAACTTGCAACTACTGAAATATTTTCTTTGTATTATTTTTTTAATAATGAATGGGTTAAACTGTATATGTCACATTTAAAGACTGAACTACATGTCATTTTGCAATTATGTCTTAACTATAATAGGATGCTACAGATAAGTATGAAGTATTCCTGCCTGTGATGGAGAGCAGTGAGATATCTCTGTAGTTTCAGCAGTCTGATTTACTTCCCTTATTTTTTTAGTGAGCTGTGATGAAGGCATTGTGGGTATTGTTAGACATCTCGGTGAGCCCAATGTCTTGGAATAAAATAAAATATCTCAGAATAAAATAAAAATAGCATACTAGGCTGATTTAATATCAGTTTTAAAAGATAATGTTTGAATAAAAAGTACTAGATAGTAGTGGTAAAATATATATGGAGAGAGATGTGCTGTTCTATTGTTAGTTTTTTCATTCTCTTTTCCCAGACATCTTGAATAGTGCAATAGGAACATAATATTTATTTTGTTAATGTTTTATTTTATATCAGTGTCCTTGGTATTATTGTGATCGTCTACTTTTTTACAATGATCTAGCAGCGGTGGGTTGCTACCGGTATGGCCCGAATCTACGAACTGGTAGCCGCCGCGGCGGGAGGCTCCGCCCACCCACCCCGGACGCTTCTGCACATGCGCAGAAGCGTCACGCAAGCGCACACGCGAACCGGTAGCGACAGGATTTGCAACCCATTACTGTGATCCAGGGCTTCCCACAGAAGAATGAAATTGCCTATTGATCTAAAAACATGTATCCATCCAAAGATCCAATGACATACAAAAGTTTATCAATTGTTTCAGAAGTATCTGTAATTTACTTGAAACAACCATAAAACTTAGTACATTTATAGAATTTTAAAAAATTGTGTTTTCATTTTGTAGTTTTCATGTATTAAAAGTTATTGTAGAAATTAATATTAACAGATGTACATTTCAGGTGACCAAACTAAGTATAGTAAAGCACACTATGTAAAGGTTATCGGATCATTGCCCTGCAACTTGGGTTTTTTTAACCATCCTAGATTTTAAATAAACAAAGACAGAAATAGTTTTTCAAAATATAGACCTTCTAATCAAATAGAACTAGGAGCCATTATGTTGCTTGCGTGATTCTTTAGGACTGCATTATGTTGCTTGCATGATTCTCTTAAGGACTCCTTTATTTCCACAGACAATAAATTAATGTCTTAAATGTAGCCATTATCTTATATACCTGTCTTTTGAAATTGGTTAGGGGAAAAAAGTAGTTTCCTTTAATTTGAGGTTGATTATGACTGCCTATGAATAAATCCCTATAGATTTCTTGGCAAGAGTGTGGAAATGGATGGATCATCATTGCCACCTTCTGCTTTTTGTGTGATTGTTGTTTTTGTTGCCCAGCTTAGCCTGCAGACCTGGGAGTTCCTGATGATTTTCTTTCTGAGTACTAATCTGGTCCTATCTTGTTCAGCTTCTTTTGAAATTGGCCATGATTCATTAGTTTTTAATTATTTGAGATGTTTTGAATAATTGAGAGAGAAGTGATAATTTGTTCGTTTGTTTGTTTGTTTATTGGTATACCTGGCATTTTCATAGTGTATGGGAAAACATATTCTTCCATTATGGAGTTTGCAATTTATTAAAAATTCATTATACAGGAAACAGAGAAAGGGAAGGGAAAGAGGTACAAATAGGGAAAAGTTAGGCACTTATTTCAGTCATACGGTACATGTCTAAATTTAGTTTTGTATAAGAGAAATACTATGAGAGATTGTGAGTCTTAATGTTCACTGAGTCAATACATTCAGATAAGGATTAGATTAGATTAGATTAGATTAGATGATTAGATTAGAGGAAAGAATACACATCAGTAAGAAATTATGTTTTTAAATTGTTGGAAGAGCAAAGGTAATTAGCAAAGCTATATCACCAGAAAGGCAGCGTGAATATGATTCAACACATGGCACAGTACTATACTCTTGCCAATAGTAGTATGCAATACAAACCTTTTGGTCCTTTTTCTTTGCACCAAGTACTGAATGGAACACTAAGCAACTTATCATAACAAGTCCTGGATATATTGTGGGGAAAGCTACCATGGTGGCTTACTCCCGCGGCTTAGTGCTTCCACAAATGTAGTGCTTCCTTTTTTTGTCCTACCAGAAAGAGGGCTCCATCAAACTTAGTTTCAAAGCTCAAGTATAAATCTGTTTAGAAACTTAATAGATTGACACACAGTTTAGTCTCCCAGGTTTGGCATTAGAAGCTAGGTTGCTATTTGGGGTTAGTGTGGAATCAGCCTAAAAAACTAAATAATTTGTCATTTATTTAATAAGTCATGGCTTACTGTAATGTCCAAATCAAATCATTAATTCTGAGATAGCTATGCATAAAGTTCAGAATTATCTCTATTTAAATGTAAAACACAATGTTTTAGTTGAGAAATTATAGTTAAATAACATGGCATGTTGAGGCTTTAAAAGCTAGGGTTTGCGTAGCTAGAGAAAATTCAAGATCAGAAATCCACACAAGAGAATACCTCCTGTCAAGAGAAATATAGAAATTGATTATGCACTCAGTTGTCAGTGTGATGTGATGGTCCTGAGGGTAATTGGTGTTATGTGACAAGAGAAAAAAGAAAATAAAGGCTCAAAAAAAGGCAAATTTAGTAATTCATTGCTAGGCAGCAGCAACAGAAGTATAATGTCAAGATCAAATATCATTTTTCGTCTCTGTTCTGCAGTAATATTGTATTTAGTTCTGGGCATTGCATTTTAGAAAATATTTTGACCAGTTGGAGTGTTTCCAAAGGACAGTAACCTGGAAAGAAAAACTTAGAAAGGACAGACAGACAGACAGACAGACAGACACAGACATGCCAAATCCAGTCTAAATATCTGGCAGAGTATGTGACCAACCATAATACTGACAAAGAGAAATTGTGGTTTAAATTAAAAGAAGAGAGCAGAAACAATGGGTTTAAACTACAAGATGTAGTTTAGAGGAGTTCTAATCCCTCTTGAGGGGCAGAGTCAGCTAGGTGACCTTCTGAAACCACTTCTGAAATCTTACTAAGAAAACTTCAGGGACTAGTTCATATAGTTACCAGCAGTCAACAATGACGAAAAGACATACACAGACACACACAAGAAAAAATTTAAAAGAAAATAAGTTTTGGTTGGTAGGCAGAAAATAACCCTAAAGGTAAAGCTTTTCCACATTTCAGTAAACTGGATCAAAAAATGATGACGAAAACCACTCACACATTAATCACGAAATCTCCAGAACCGTAAAGCCTACAAACTTGAAATTTGCCACGTATGTTCCTCTTGGCTTCTAGGTGCTCACTAAGAAAGGATTTTTCAAAATGACCATCACAGCATGATATATTATATTAATATTAACAAGCCCTGATGCTAAGGAGTTCTACTCCCCCCTCCCCACCTGAAAAGAAATCTGATCCAAATGCAAAACAAGCAGAGGAGTTTCAGTTTCGCTTTTGCTTTCACAGCAGCAAGCAGCTGTGAACAGTTGAGCTAAGCCAGGCTAGCCAGATGAATGGATGCTGGTAGGCAGAGACAGATTTCCCCCCCCCCCTTCTTTTCCACCTCCCTGCCCACC
>QLTV01001694.1:492396-507123 GCA_003457575.1 Thermophis baileyi | reverse complement strand
AACACACTAATACAGTCCCTTTTTTATCTACTCAATAATTTTCACGCTTTAAGTGTCAATTTATCAACCCCATCACATAGTTTCGTAGCAAAGCACGGGTATCAGCTAGTAGTTTATATTAGATAAATGTTGTAGCTTGTATAACAGATGACTCATGTTAATATTGTTTAACCTTAAACCTCTATGAAATATTATTTCAGCTCTTATTCTTTGCCAATGTTTTGCATAATAGAGTTCTGTAAAAACATATTTGCCCCTTTTAGGATGTTTGCATATATTTGGCAGTGAATATCACCAGAGATCTCTGTGGAACCTACTTATTATATAAATGGAGTTTGAGTGATCAAATAACAGTGAAGATTCTTCCATCTATTTCATGAATAAAGCCATTATACATGTAGTATGTGGTTGGCCAAAGTAATTATTTGAATATTCTTAGCTTCCGTAACTGGTTGCACTATCTTTAGTTAAAATTTTGTAACTACCACCAAAATACTTTCTGTACAGTAATTGTTGATCAGTGTCCTACATTACTACGTAGAATTTTGCCCCATTATTCTGTTTACTATTTCAATCTTTTCATAAACTGTTACAGTCATGCTGTAAAGATATATATTTCATCAAAGAATGACAATGAGAAATAAATGTCTCTGTGTGTGCCCGTGTGCCTTCAAGTCAATACTAACTCCTGGTGATTGCCTGAACTAATCCCTGCAGTTTACTTGGCAAGACTTTTTGGAAGTGGTTAGCCATTGCTTCATTCCTAGAGTTGAGAGAAAGTGACTTGACCAACATCACCCAAATGGTTTTATGCCTAAAATGTAAATGAAACATTGGAAAGTTGTATCTGCTTCAGTGCTACTGGCTGCTGGTGTGTGCTGCTGTTGTGATACTCATTTTCAGCATTCTGTGACAGTTTCCCAGCCAGGCTCCCAATGTCTCACTTCTTCACCCCATCCAACAGCAGGGTTTTGACTCATCACGTGGCTCTTAAAAAAGCAACAACTTTAAGGTACATGACGAAAGGCCTGGATATTTTTATTGCTTTTTATGACCCTTTTCTCACACACACACAAACATGCACTGTATCTATATCACAACTTTGTTTAGGAACTGAAGGCACATACTAATGTTCTATTCTGCTTTATTTCTTCCCAGCAGTTCTGTAAGTTGGGAAAGTTACCAAGTGAGCTGCTGTAATTACAGATGGAGTAGAAACTGGATCTCTCTAGTGTCAGTCAAATACATTAGCCAGTATATCTTATTTTCATAAAACTGACATGGTTCATTCCCTTAAAATAAATTCATTTATCTTTCTTTTTCTTAGTTTCATACTGTTTAATTTTCAACTGCTTCCTACTCTGAAACAGTGTAGACCAACCCTTACTTTGGCTGCCAGAGATCAGGTATATTGCTCCCGTCTTAGCCCTCAGGAGGCCATGTGGTCATATCTCTGATAATTTGCTACAACTCAATGGAGAAGCCAGGGACACAGTGGCTCAGTGGCTAAGACACTGAGCTTGTCGATAGAAAGGTCGGCAGTTCAGTGGTTCGAATCCCTAGTTCTACGTAATGGGGTGAGCTCCCGTTACTTGTCCCAGTTTCTGCCAACCTAGCAGTTCGAAAGCACATAAAAAATAAGGACCACCTTTGGTGGGAAGGTAAAAGTGTTCCGTGAAGCCAGCAGGAATTCTAAATTGTTCTGAGGTGAGAAAGGCAACATGCAACATTGTGGTAAATGATGACCAGCATCATCAACTCCAAATGATCAAAAACAAGAAACTAATGGCAACGTGTTACTATGCATATTGAATAATGAACCATGAGAAGTGTAATAACTTTCTAAAAGGAGGGCATCTATTCCAACAATATATGGCTGCTAAGTCTGAAGGCAGGAGACTGAGTTACATCCAAATGGATCAAGCAGCCTGAAGATCACCAATATACAGAAACCTGACCCATTGAAAGATGCTGGAAGATACATAGAAGAGAAGAGAAGAGAAGAGAAGAGAAGAGAAGAGAAGAGAAGAGAAGAGAAGAGAAGAGAAGAGAAGAGAAGAGAATATAAGAGAAAGATAATGGAAAAGGTGGATGGATAGATTCAGATACTGTATATTAAAGGACTGTTCTTGTAAGAGCTATAATACTAGTAGAATTAGTCTATGAGTCAGCTCAGTAATTTAACTATTTAGATTGAACTACAAAGACTGATGCATCTAAAAGTAGTTTAATACATTCAGGAAGGAAAAAAGAAGCATATTGCTTTAGGGAGAAGAATGTGTGTGAGAGAGTCATCACATAGTAATAGTAATGCAGCCTTAGTGAATAGTTTGACAGTGGTGAGGGAATTATTTGTTTAGCAGAGTGATGGTGTTCAGGAAAAAACTGTTCTTGTGTCTAGTTTTTCTGGTGTGCAGTGCTCTATAGCGTCGTTTTGAGGGTAGGAGTTGAAACAGTTTGTGTCCAGGATGTGAGGGATCTGTAAATATTTTCACAGCCCCCTTTTTGACTTGTGCAGTATACAGGTCCTCAATGGAAGGCAGGTTGGTAGCAATTGTTTTTTCTGCAGTTCTAATTATCCTCTGAAGTCTGTGTCTGTCTTGTTGGGTTGCAGAACCAAACCAGACAGTTATAGAGGTGCAGATGACAGTCTCAATAATTCCTCTGTAGAACTGTATCAGCAGCTCCTTGGGCAGTTTGAGCTTTCTTCAACACCCGTTCTTCAACATTTGTTGGTGGAACTATGGAAGAATGTATAATTTCATCTACCCAACATTTGTTGGTCCTGCTGTTCTAAAAGAACTTTATCTTGGTTCCCCTCAATGAAATGATTAGAAAAATCAATTCCACATGCAATAGGCACTTCTCTGGAATGATGTAAAAATATTGTTCCTTCAGTGAAGGAGCTAACACTATTTATTTTACAACAGAATTCCTTGAGTCAATTAAACTTTCTGGATTGCCACCACCTAAACTGGAATTTGAAGATAGTATCTCCCATCATTTTAATGAAGAACTTTGCAATGGAACACAGATGATCATGAAAGAACTCCACGACAATCTCACTGTAGCAAAGATATATATTGGTGCATTAAAAAATGGCAGTTATAATTCCAAGAATTATGCTCAATTTATCAGAAGATGTCCTTCTTCAGTGGACATCACTTCCAAAACAGTAATGCTTTGCTTTACCAATACATATAAAGCACAAGGACAACCATGGAAAAAGTGCTGATTTATCTGAAGAATTCATATGCCAGCATAGTCAGCTGTACATATGTCACTTTAAGCTAAGGTAAAAGAAGTGAAAACATTAGAATATTTTTACAGAATAGCAGATCAACCACAAATCTTGTCATCAAAAGTGTCCTTTGTTAAACGAAAGCATCTATATTTGTTTTTCTTATTTAATACAATGATGTTCTTAGATTTTAAAACCAAAACTATAGGAATCCACCTATAGGAATGACATGGTCATTCTGTTTCTCTGTTTATGTAAGGAAATATCTTTGAAAGGATGACCTGATGGGACATGGATTGTGTAGTCTCTGTTCAATTCAACTGCTAAATAAAATTATCTAAATAAATAGTACCTATGCCATTTTCTGAAAGTGTGAAAAACATTGCTTTTCTAGAGGTTGGGGTAGTTGTATAATTTAATATTGGTTTTAACCAAAATGTTGTATTGCTTTACACTGTTTTCAGAAAAGTCAACATTTTAATAAAAGGGAGAGACAGAGAAAAAAATCCTTAATTAAAACAAACAGAACCTATTCAGAATGAACTTTAAAAAAACAATATTTGAAAATATTCCACATCTTTATAATGTGTTAGATAAAACATATTTCAAACCTGGAAAATATTTCTAGGTTGCCTCAAATCACATCCTAGAAATATTTCCTTATCATTGTTATTTGAAATATGGATCCTTCCAATTCACTTCCAATAGTTTGTGCATTATGTATTTGGAGGAGCAGGTAAACTTACCGACTATAAGACCATTATACTAGTCAAGAATTATGTTTCAATTTCGAGCAGTGATGCTTAGAAAAGATCAATTACAGTACTACATTTATTAGCGACTGGGAACCCTTATGGACTTTTTATTGGGGGGAAAATGAATTGATGATTAGAAAGTGCAGATTAGGGAAAGAAGAAAACTTTGATATGACCCTATAGAAGGGGTAAAACATAAAAGCACTGGTATGCTTCCGGACTTGGTTTGTTGTTTTTTTCCTCGTCCATATTTTCCCAGACGGATAGTTTATTTTGTTTTTGTTTTTGTTTTTCCTTTACAGCTATACCATCTGTCTTCTATGGCTTGAGCTTTACCTTATTAGCTTGTGTCTAATCTATAATTATTTTCAGGGACAGAACTAACTATCATATATGCATTGCATTCTAAATCTCTGGAAGGAGCTTTCTGAACAGATTAAGATAAATTAGCCTTGCAAAATGAGATGAACTCTAAAAGGCAGTAAGTCATAGCTCAGGGTTCCCTATGCTGCTTTATGGAAATTGTCTGAAGACATTAATGTATGTTTGCTAATCTGAATTTAGATCGCACTGAAATATTTCTATATTTGAAGATGACAAAATAGATGTGCATACAGACAAGTATAAAATGTGCTAAAATGTAATGGAATGTATTTAAGTAGTGGATAGTTAAACAAAGAGAAAATGATAATAATACAGATAAGGACACAAATCTAGAAGATCAAAATCTGGAAATGTAGCACAGCAGCCTGGTTATTTAAAGTATTCTGTTTCAAACCTAGAAAAGTTGTGTTTGTTTTTAACTTGCAAGCATTACTGTGTAGCATTGAAATATATTTAACAGTTGTAAGCTGATTTGTTCCTTTTTCAGGTCTGCTTTTTGTTATGTTAAATCTCTTTGCATCCATTCAGCTCAAATTCAAGAATCCATTTTTAATTACTATTTGGCATCTTCAGCAAATATCTTATATCAGCATTTATAGGAGTTTGCTGCTATACAAGCAGTAATTATTCTTCCTCTGTAAATTTAACTTTGGATTCTTTGTTGCTTCTTTGTATTGAATGTAATGAAATATCATTCTTAATACTGCCATTTGTCAGCATATTTTGAGCCATTCTTTTTGTGGATTGACCAAATGCAAGATTTAAATAGGAAATATTTCAAGTCCTCTGTAATTACTACCTTGTAGCACAATTTGTTTTTGTGAAATCGTTTCCTAGGTAGATTCTGGTGAAATCACCCTTTCTCAAAGGCTAATATTCTGTCTTCCTAAAACTGAAGGAATTTCATGTTAAATAATTTGTTAAGGAAAAGGCTAGTGGAGCTTTCGGTCTCTCTTTTGTAAGCTTTGTCATATGTGAAATATAAAATGTAATCATTTGTTTGCAGGCTGGGATGGAGGCAAATGAGCCATTGGAAAGATCATATAAGTGCACACCTTGAAGAGTTAGCAAATTGTTATTTTGTAATTACTTTTCAAATAGAATATTTAAGTTTATCAAGGACAGATAAGGAAGTGAACTATTTTAGATGATTGAAAATGAGACTAGATAAATTTCCAAAGACAGACCGATCCAGTGTTCCTCTGTTTGATGATTGATTGCCGCCTCTACGTATATCCTAGGAGCACCGTCTTGACCTCCTGTATGTGTGCTTCTTAGATGCAACTGATGGGCTACCATGCTATATGAAATGCTGGCTAGATATAAGTAGTCCTGATCCAGCTCATATACTCATATTCTCCTGCTCTCAAGTCTAAATTAGCCCTGACTTCGAAGTTACATTACACCAAGTATTGACAAATTTCTACAAGAGTATAAGGAGTTAACACTTGACTGATACCCCAAGTGAGAGATCCATTTAAACATATATGTTGCCTGCATCTTTTCTGCATTATTTCATCTGCAGAATCAAATTGATTACAATAAATGCTTCCCAAACAAATTATACATTGAATTTCCATTTAAATTTAACCTTTAGGCTATTAACTGAATGTTAAAAATCGTAAAGCTAAATAAGTGGACTATTAAATTTCAACCCAAGTTCCTTTGATTATTATAGTTCAATTTTAACCTAAACTGTTTTGAATTATTGCTGTTACCTAGGTATCAAATCATGAAGACTTTTCATGAAAATTTTCAGCTTCCATTCTGCTAGTTCATGTAATACAATCCATTGTGATTTATATATGACTTTCAATAATGACAGTTTAACAAGGGTTTAAAACAGGACAAAATGAAAATACTAAAATATAAATGATATAGTCACAATATACTGTGTCTGTAATAAAGAAATAAGAATCTTGCCTTGTGGTTTCAGGATTGCCATATTTTCTTAAAATGTGTGTTTTATTAGATTCTAAGCAAATAATTATGTGCTTATTTACACCATTGGCAGGTTTGATAACCAACTTTTCTTTATTAAAAAGCAAACCTCTGATGGTGTGAGAAATATTAAGGCAAAAGATATAAGTAAATCTCTTTTATGTCCTGTCTTGAGAAACAATTGTACTACAACTTCATAGTAAGTTTAGCCAAACACTGAAGTCATAGCTATTCCTGGCCTTTATTGATGATAGGAACAAAATATTCTATAGTGTCCGGAAGATAAATTTCCTGTTTCATTATCTGCAAGTTGGTTTTCCCTGTAGATAAATTATTGCTGACCATAAAATACTTTTTAAAAATGTTATAAAGTACCAGTTCTTGCAGAATAAAAGGAATAAAAAACAAGAGCTACTATACCTTTTTACTCAGAATTTATTTTATTGAACATTGGTTTTCTATCTGAATTGGATAACATTTTTGAAAATCAAGCAACAAAACTAAAACCAGCTACATTCATTGTAGGTATGGTAGTGTTAATCTGAGAGAATGCTTGGAGTAAAAGTTTCATCCCTGTAATATAGCATTGTTTTTCAGATAGTTTGGATTTTTAGAAGAAAAAAAATCTTGCTTGGGGCTATGAATTTGTTTATAGGAATATTGCTAGTGGGTGAATAAATGAATGATTGTTTTATCATCCATGTGGGAAAATGTGGGGGCTCTTAGAGGATGATCTAAATTAAGGAAATAGCCTGGAAGAAAAAATGTTAATCATCTCTTCCCCACAGCTATTTCTACCAACAGGTTTTCAGCCTCTTTCTAGCTATACTGAGCCTTCTTTCTGTTTATGTCTTCCTTCCAAATAAAATGTATGCATATCTGGGTTCAGTATTAAAGTACTGAAAGTAGTGCCATTGCATCCCATTAGTCACTTTTTGTCAATGGCTGGGTTTTTTTTCTCACTATCAAAAGGCACCTCATGGTCACAGCAGAGATCAACTAAATTCTCAGCACAGTCTTCCAGCCCAAAGCCAACTGGTACCTGCATGTAGAAGCCTTCTATTTCTTTGGCGGCATGCAGTCACATACTTATTGCACTTTTGACCTAGCAGATTGTAATCTGATGCTAATAAATCAGTCCTATACAGGAGAGGAACAATTTTATTTTACCTTTGCTTGGACTCTTATTTGAGAATGCTTTACTTCCGACAGTAAGGGAACCTTATTCAACTTGGCTTTAATTATTATATAATGTAACAGTCAGGAAATCTTTTGTATTTGACAAAGGATGGAAATACGTTTGTTTTTGACAGCTGGAATTTATTTACATTTGCAAAAATTAGGGGTTAGTAACGGGTGAAATCCAGCAGTTTCTGACAGTTTCTGCAGAACCGGTAGTGGAAATTTTGAGTAGTTTAGAGAACTGGCAAATACCACCTCTGGCTGGCCCCAGAGTGGGGCGGGAATGGAGATTTTGCAATATCCTTCCCCTGGAGTGGGGTGGGAATGGAGATTTTGCAGTATCCTTCCCCTGCCACGCCCACCAAGCCACGCCCACAGAACCGGTAGTAAAAAAAATTGGATTTCACCACTGGCTAGTAAACATAATGTCAACAACCTTTGAGCAAATCATGTATGCAGTTTCTACCACCCTGGAGCTAACAATATTTTTCAGTTCATCTAACAGTGAAAATTAATACAGGCATGGCTTGAGTTTGGTCACTTTCCCTACCAATCCTCTTGCCTGATTTCCCACCATGTCTGTCTATGAACCATTTGGGGAAATTCAGAAGTAGGCTACAATGATAAAAACTTCTATTTCCTTTTTGGGTTTGTTTTTTTGTTTTGTTTTTTTGTTGTTTAGAATTAATGATAAGTTGTAAGTTGATACAGCAACTAGCTTAGGTTTTTTTAATAAACATTCTAACTTTTTTATAAAGTTTTTATGTAAACGTTTAAAAAAAAGTATATTCCTTACAAAAAGTATACAAACTCATTTTATGCATGTCTGTATTAGCCAACTTTTGAGTTCAGGTGGAAGTATTTGTCAAATTTACACTTATGATTCTATCCTGTATCAATCCTGTTACCCCTAATTACATGATTCTAATCCTCACTTGTTTTTTTTCTGGGTTTTCTAACTTAATCTATTTTCCAACTGTTCAGTTCATGTAGAAGATTCTTTGAAAATCTAATAGCTGACTATGGTTTGCATATCTGTCAATAATTACCAACATCGATAAATTATACAGTAAAAAATCTTGGAAATGACATAAGACAGAAGGAATAATTCTGTCAGATGTGACAGACATGCAAAAAAACCCCTTCCAAAATAATACAAAGTGATAGCGCCATTCAGAGAATTTTAAAAATCAAATTCATAATGAAACCATTCTTTTTACTAAGCATAATTTCAGAATATATCAATAAAAACACCATTATTAATTATTAAGATAATGCTCTTGACTGTTGACTTTTCACAACTTTGGGAAAAAGACACAGTACCAACAATATCTGATTGTAAAGTTAAATTTTCAATATCCAATTGGAAATATATGCAGCAAAAGTGACCCTAACACTATATAGGGTTTTTGTTGTTGGGTGTAAGCCTCTTAGTGTTTGATTTTAAGAAGGGTGGCTATTCAAATATTTAAAATAAATATATCCATAATAGAAGTTTAATTTTAAGCAAGAATTGCTTCCATATATACTATGTATCATGCAGCAAGATAAATACAAATACTTATAAGGTTCCTAAAGTTTATGATAAAAAAGCTGTAAATCAGTTGGAAATCAGAAATTAAATATATTATTTTCAGCAGGTTACACCCCCCCTTTTTTTTAGTATTTATAAATAATAATATAGTGGAGCCGTTGGCACTAAGCTCAAAGATTTATACTTTTTTCATATCACAAAAACAGCTAAATGAACTTTGTCTAGTGTGTTTTGTCTTTTATTGGTGTTATTTAGAGCATCGTATAACTTGGTCCACTTATTGATATTACCTGTTTTGAAACTATATCTGTTTTAAATAAACAATTTGCTTTGAACTTCAGATTGTAATTTTTATATATTAAATTACAATATTGCATAAGTTCCCATTTTGAATAGGAAGTTATTATTTTTGCAATGATCAGAGATGGGAAAGGGGAAAAATTCCAAAGATGAAACTTTATCCAATTTGTTCATGCAAGCTTATGGAAAAGAGTGGACTATGAAAAGAAAGACTGTATTGTATTTATACGTATCTGGTGCATACCATAAAGGAAATTTGCATCATTCACAAGTATCTCTGTTCCCTTGAAAACTTATTCTTTGATATTGAAATCCAAATTATGGTGTGACTTCAGATACAACTTAGTTCTCTTTCTTTAATGACAATTGGTGCCATGTGTCTTGGGAATAATCATGGATTATTTCATTCTTGTAATCATTACATTCTAGCAATGGAGGCATTAGATGATGGCTTCGTTCTAATTGGAGTATAGTCATCCAAAGTGTAGTGATCTCATTGAGTTCACTATTAGATAGTTGGAACCCCATAGAAAAGGTGGTTGTCATACTTAAATTCCAAGTAGAACAAAATTGGTCATGTTCTTTCTCTGTTGGTCACTCTTAGGAAAATCCTACAAAGGATACATCATGCGTAACAATACAGAAGCATTCCCCTGCTGTGTGTGTGTATGTGTGCTATGTGGGAAATGAAAGTCATGTAAAACTAAAATGAAGGCATGACATAACATCTATACCTCTGCCTGAGAGCTTAAGAAGAAGAAGGTGGGCTGTGTATATTTTTAAATATTATACGTATTGTTTATTTTACTTATTGAATTATACGATTGGTAAAATAAAAGTGATTTTGGTATTTGAATAGTGGCTTACTGTTTGAAGCTGATAAAAATATAAATAATGTATATTGTACAATCACAGTGAATTTTAGTTGGAAGTGGCTTTTAAGAGTAATGAATTTCACTCCTAAAAATTCTAGCATCCAAACATGGTAATGGTAGTTATAATATTGTGGGTTAGAAAGTTTAAAACAAAGTATCTTCCTGACATGGAAACCATAAAGAATTGTATGTTCTAGCAAACAGTACCTATAGCAGAATGGAAAGGAGGTTGAATTCCTCCCGTCCCCTCCCTTTCCCTCTATACTCTCAGCCCTTTGCTCCTTAACTGTCTTAGTTTTTTGAGGACTTTCTGTAGCCAATGGAAAAGGAAAGGGGAAAGGAAAGTTACATTATGGGAACCCAGGCTCATTTTCATAATGTTGAATCTCACTTTTAGTCATTGCATTTTCTTGAGTTTTACCCTCTATTTCCTTTGCAAATTGGGGACTATATTAAAACTTAATTCAGGGATAAGATACATTTTCTTACATTTTCTTTTCTTTTTTTAATGTAGAGATAGGGTATCTTTGATCCATGGGCTAAATGGTACTGGGACACTCCAGTCTGATTTCTATAAAAGATTCTGCTTTTGTTCCCTCCCCATTTCTAGACTGCCAGGTAGTTAACATGTAATCTTATCCCCCTGTGTATCAGGCACCTTTGGTCTTCACTTGCAAAATCCTTTAGAGCATTGGTCCCCAACCTTTCAGATTTTGCGGCGGGGTGGTGGTGGTTCTATGTAAGTGGTAGGTGCACACGCAAGCGCGTGCAGCTCCATTTGCTCAAGTGGCGCACACACTCGCCCACCACTTACGCAGCCTGGTTCCGAATGGTCTGCAGCCTACTAGTCGGCCTTAGCCCTGGGGTTGGGGACTCCTGCTTTGGAGCACAGAATGCCTTCCAGAGAGTTAGCAATATCTGGAGTGTGCTTTGAATGTTGCATAATTTAAAAGACTTTATTGCTTAGCGTGACAATAAAGGTCATTGAGGGAGGTAGTAGTTTCTCCTGCCATGACAATTCTTTCTCTTTGTAGGTAGCAAAAAAGGAACATTTGAAAAGCCCATTAGAGCTAGTTTGTGTAGTGGTTAAAGCACCAGGCTACTATTTGAAGACTGTGGGTTTTCGTTCTTGGGTGTGAAATCCAGCTGGATATCTTTGAACATACTCTCTCTCTGCCCTAGGAAGACAGTGGTCCCTAGCCTTGCCTCCCCCTCCCTTCACAACAAAAGTTATTTCTTTGTAATGGAATAATAAATGTGGAATGGAACGCTAGACTTCCTTGTGTGGAATGGTGAAGAGTCTTGTGTAGATGCATATTTGCCCTGTCCCCAGTATTCTGATATCTTCATTTTCTTCCTGCCTCCTCACCCACTATATAATATCTCAGCTTAATATGGCATTATTTCTAATTCATTTAAAACTTAGGTCAATCCATGTAATTGGCCATAGAAAACTTCAGTACTGCCCTAACTGGATAGAAGGACTTTGATGGAACAATCACCAGATCACCAGACATTTGAGCACATAGAGGATCTGTAATAACCTCATGTGAGGCTATGAAATGGCTTTTTTGCTTTCATGGATAAAACGGAATGAGTAACCCGTGTATTCTGGCCCCCAGCACCATTTTTTTCAGCTGTTAGAGGGGCCCATCTGGCTATGATGCTAACTGATGAAGGACACTAGGACTTGATGCTTTGGCTTGTACTTTACTTACTTTTCTTGCAGAAAGAATATTTGTAGATAACCAAGCTGGCTGATAAGCAAAACCCCTTGTTGCACTGATAGTTTTACCATTTCATTCCCTTCTTGGATTGCTATAATATTTCCATTATGGAAAAGAAGATTTAGCATATTTTATGACTAGGGAATGAAATTCCAAAACTTTGCCATTAAGAACTAAGCAATCATAATGTAAGAACAAGCAGACCCTGTAATAATCTAAGGAAATTGCTAAGAATGACAACAATATTGTGAAGGGAGTATTGATAAAATGTCTTTAAGTTCATATATATCATTAAAGGTAAAGGTTCCTTTCGCACATATGTGCTAGTCGTTCCTGACTCTAGGGGGCGGTGCTCATCTCTGTTTCAAAGCCGAAGAGCCAGCGCTGTCCGAAGACGTCTCCGTGGTCATGTGGCCGGCATGACTAAATGCCGAAGGCACACGGAACGCTGTTACCTTCCCACCAAAGGTGGTCCCTATTTTTCTCCTTGCATTTTTACATGCTTTCGAACTGCTAGGTTGGCAGAAGCTGGGACAAGTAACGGGAGCTCACTCCGTTACGTGGCGCTAGGGATTTGAACCGCCGAACTGCCGACCTTTCTGATCGACAAGCTCAGCGTCTTAGCCACTGAGCCACCGCATCCCTATATATATCATTATATATCACTATAATGATCTTAATCCAGGATATCAGTCACTGTGCAGTTATTAACATGGACTAAAATTCTTATACCTTGGCAAGATCTATTGATCTTGTCCATGGTGATTAGCAGCTATTCAGAAATAATGAAGCAGGTACTATGAATCAGGAAAGAAACATTTGTGGTTCCTCATTAGTGATCTATTG
Organism: Thermophis baileyi; assembly: GCA_003457575.1. Classification (NCBI taxonomy): domain Eukaryota; kingdom Metazoa; phylum Chordata; class Lepidosauria; order Squamata; family Dipsadidae; genus Thermophis; species Thermophis baileyi. Next base: position 494,338 of record QLTV01001694.1, on the reverse strand, counting down.
TGAAACCAAGTTCTTGCTGTGTTGACATGTTATTTCATCAGAGCAAAAGTGTTTTCATCTTCATTACTGTCCCATTAGACTAATCTATTGGTGCAGATTATGTAAAATTGACAACCTTGGTGGGTGGATATGTTTAAGATGTTTTGACTGTTAATAGGTAATAATATGAATTTCTTACCTAGCTCCAAAGATATAACCCCTTTCTCCCTCTCAATATCAGGATTTACTAACCATGATCAGTACTGAAAAGTGGAAGCACTGTGAATTTGGTGCTGTAGCAGTGTCAGAAGAAAAAAATCAGATGGGATAAAACAAAATAGGCTGGGCATAAGGTAACATCAATATTATCTAAACAGGTAGTTGCAAGGTCATTCAAATCAGTTAGAAATTGCAAGTGAAGGTAAATCTCTCTGTGGTGTCCCCCCCCTTTCAGATTTTAGAACCCGCTTGTAATAAGAACAACAGATTTCTAGCACACAGTATACTTCATGTATGCTCTGAACTATGTGTAATTTGAGATTGGTATCTGCTCACTTCTCCAAATATTGGTTGACGTGGTAAATAGTGCAAAATGGTTCAACATTCTGCATACTCCAGGGGTTGTTTTTTTGTTGTTGTTGTTATTTTTAAGGGAAAAATAATTTTGTAAAATTCGTTCTCATGTTTATATGACAGATTGAATATAAGTCATATATTGATTGTCAATGTTAAATGAGGAGATTCTCAGTCATCCAGGTCATAGTTCTCTCAAAGGTGCTTTCCCCCCCCCCCAAAAGGCAACTGAACAGTTTTTTCTTGATGAAGAGGAACAAAACATTTTGCTTCATATTCCAAGAAGCTTCATCAGTTGTGATGGTGGGCGGAGGTGGGGGAGATGGAAGGATAGGTACTGACAGTTGGGAGTGGATGGTGGGAGATGGAAAAATAGGGTTCCCCCCCCCCCCGTCATCACAACTGATAAAGCTTCTTGGCTGAGAAGCAAAACGTTTTATTCTTCTCCCTCAAGGAAAAAAAAGTCCAGTTCCCTTTTGGTGGGGGGGGAAGGCGCACCTTTGTGTCAATGTTGAAGTATCACTTTCCTTTGATATTGTCTTTTTTGCTGTCTTGTCTTTCTGATATGTGTCTCATTTCATCTTCCATCTCTGTCCTGGTAGATTTATTCTTTTCATCCCAACTGAATGATGGAAAGATCTGTAAAGAGCTTAGGATTCTGTCTGTTTGATCATTAGCAGGACAAATAAAACAGTACCAAATTTGGTATGGTTGAAGATACCAGCAAAAATAAAGTCATGTTTGAAAATGGGTAGGATTGGGCTGGGAAGGGGAAAAAAATCTCCAAATTTATCAATATTACTATGGGAAAGGCAATTGAGCAGTGGGTAGACATTGTCAATTGCTCCATGTTAAGCTCCTTTCTCCAGGTGTCTATGGGACACAAAACATATGCAACTCAATTTGTTTTTCATTACAAACCCAAATGCAACATGAAAAGAGAGCAGAAACCACATGCACAAGCATGCAGAGGCAATACATTTACAGCTAATCCTTGATTTACGACCATCTGTTTAATGATGGTTCAAAGTTATGATAGCCATGGGACAAGTTACGACCCCTCCTCAAATTTATAACCATCATACCACCTATGTAATCATGTGATTGCAATTCAGGCTCTAAGCAACTAGCTTACATTTACAACAGTTGCAGTACCAGTCGCAATTTGCAACCTTCCCAGTCAGCTTCTAACAAGCAGAATCAATTGGGAAAGTCAGATTCGCTTAACAACTCTATGATTCACTTAACGATTCACTTCTAAAACAAAATAAGATGAACTCTAACAGAGTCAAACATTAAATATGAGCATGGAACCCAGGGGTGGGTTCCAAATTTTTTTACTACCACTCTGTGGGCGTGGCTTAATTTTGTGGGAGTGGCTTGACGGCCA